>LPNX010827839.1:19785-63128 GCA_001517045.1 Pseudotsuga menziesii | reverse complement strand
TAGAGGGTAAAACTTGCTTTTTATGGCTCAAAAGTTCAAATGGTGAGTTTTGTTTTAATTTTCAAACTATTTATAGAAATTATATTTCTTAAAGTGGGTCTTTTCTATAGTTTGAAATGTCAATTAACTAATACCATACTTCTTTGTGCTTTGGAACAGGTTTTTCATCCTTACAAAGTGTTGTTGCTCCTATAGGGTGGTTTTGTAATTTCCAATACATTTTGGTATCTTTATTCACTCCACATTAACCTTAGAATTCAACATTTTTCCATGGACTATGGTATTCTAAGCCATTAGTCCCTTATTTTTTTACCATTGTTCTTCCGTGGCTAGGACCCTTTTTCATGAGTATCCTTCTTATATGCCTATGTCATCCTTTGGTACTCATGCCGCATCTGTTTCAGGTTCATGGGTATCCTCTTAGCTATTTTTCACGCCAAATAGAGTTTCTTTTGAATCTCGTTTTACAAGCTATCCCTTTATAGGACTCCCCATCCTTATGGAGTTTCTTTAGGCGCAGGTCTGACTCCTTCAAAACAGACTTGACTACCGAGTTAACTCATCCGTTCAAGCTCGTTAAGAATATGTGAGCGGGCATCTGCATTGGTGGTAGGTTATCTCTTTCTCGGACCATGCGGAATAATACGAGAAATGATCACTCTCTTTTCTTTTGAATTGAGAAGAGTATTCTCAGGTATAGGTTTATCACTTTTCCGGACCTAAGGGACTAAATTTACGTAAAAGGAACACCCGGTTTGAGCTTAGTTTTCTCTTTTTCGTGCTCTGGACCCAAACATGAAAAAGATTCTGAGTGTACTTTGTGTCTTTGTCATGCTCGTTAAACACTTAAGAACAAAGCAACGAGTTTATTGTTGTAAGTCCCATTTCTCGTAACCAAATGGATCTTTCCGAATGATCTTGCTTTCCTTCACACTCGTAAAACTCAAGCTATTTTATGCTTTTTTGGAAGGAGCGTTGGGTAGGTGGTAATTTAACCTTTTTCGGACCTCCCTGACTAAGTATGAAAAAGGTTCACCTTTTCTTCTTCGGAAGTTAAGAGAGTTCTTCTATGGTATGTTTTATACTTTTTCGTCCTTAGGAGACTAAATTGGAGGAAAAAGGACCCCCCTGCAGTATTCTTTGGAGTTTTCAGACTCTCTAAATGTGAAAACACTGGCTGAGCATGTACTAGTTCAGGCTCATTAAATCCACGAATCAGTGACACTATCAAGCATTATTTTCCCATCTCTTCAAGCTTGTTAAAAAATGAAGAGGGAACCGAGTTGACTTTCCTGGACTCGTTAAAATTTAACAGGGAAGGTAAGGAAGAAGTTTTCTCTTGTTTTTAGTAATGGCAACATGTCCTCCTTGAACATAGCACTCTTTGTTTTCCGATATTCCATGTTTCAGTGATTACTTTTCCGTTCAGCTATTACCTTGAGTTTCTTACTCCTCCTCTTGTCTGTTATACCTGGGGAATCTGATCATGTCTCCTACATGACAGATAGGTCTAGTTGTTCAATCTATCAGTTAACCGCTGCCTTGGGTCATCTTTGTGTTGTGCTCATTGTTCAAGGACTCTACCCAAAGTCTGATCTATAGCCTGATCCCATCATTGTTATATCTGTTATCTATTATGTCTCCCTTCTTTTGCCCAGTTCCTTGTCACTCTTGTGATCCGTTGGAGGATCTATTGCCTTCCTTATCATAGCATGGTTCTGTTTCAGTACTTCCTAATGACGAAGACCTAGAATTTTGACGTTTGTACCTCAGGATTCACTTTCATCATTGGTGGATTCCTTTGCTTCAGTTGTCGATTATCATCTATTGATTGACAAACTGTCGAATCCTTTCCATGTTCGACTTCAGCTTACCCTTATTCACATGGCTTGGATTGTACTGCTTCTTTGGGATCCTTTATGAAGACCTTAGTTCCTCACCTATGGACTAAGTTGCGAAAGATTATGTTCTATCCATATACACAGCTTCCAGATCTTTGAAGACTCATCATTATTGTATATTGTGGCTTCGATCCACCTTTGTAATATACGTGGTTTTCATACCCGTATTACATGATGTACTCAAATATTGTAAAGGAACTAGTGTTCTAGTAAATTGAACATAGTATCCTCAGATGTAACTTTGTATATGACATTACTATGTATTTGTTTCAGGTACTCTCTTTGCTCTATTGGATTTCTGAGTTCTCCAAAGATTAAGATTATAATGTATTTCGGCCATCGTTTCCCTCTGACCTCACACATTAGGGGGCATCTGTTATCCACCTGAATGGCACCTCTCCGTCCGAGTGCCGACATCCCTCATGTTGGCACACAAAAGGACATATATGGATTGAGGGTTTCCCAAAACACTATAGATGGGCTTATTATGAATTACATTCATCATCCATCCAGCTGGTTATTTTTACCCTTTTGCTATGTCAATTCATATACGTGACTCTCTATATATGCAACTCGTGTGTCATACGCGAGTCTCGGTTGTTGCATGTCACGTATAGATGTATACGCGGGTTGCCTTTAGAGAAACTCGTGGATCATATGCGAGTTTCTATTCTTGATACCCACGGATACTTACCTTTGACGTTAAAAATAAAAACACATGATTATTTGAGATTAGTTAAGCCATTTACCTTAATCTCATTAACTGTCTCAACCTCTTCAACCTTTGAAACTGCCTTATTTCACCTACTATAAATACAGGCCTTGGGGAGGGTGTTAGATACATACACTTGGAGAGCAAAGTTATGCTAGTGGAGTTTATACAGAAGTATTTGGAGCAGTGGAAATCATAATCCTTTGGTTGCAGAGGAGCCCTTGTCTCAGGCGTTGGGTTGTAATCTGAACTCTTTCCGTTATTGTTAATAAAGAGAATCTTTCTTCCATATTGTGTCTTGAATGTATCTCATGTATTGTGGTTTGATAAATGTTTATGTTTCAACATCCTGTATATGATTTATCTAACCTGTTTATATATATGAATCATCTTGTATTTGGAATATTGATCCTTGACAGGTGAAGGAGAAAGCATCCCTGAAGACTTTGGAGGAGAAGCAGAGCGGAAGAGGACAAGCTAGGATCAACCGTCGTGTATCGGGTGAGTCTTTCCCGTCCTCCTATTTCCTTTACTGTAATCTAGAGCCAATTGTCTGCAAGTTTATTGAGTATGTTGGTAACCCCAGACCTTCAGTTA
Source organism: Pseudotsuga menziesii (assembly GCA_001517045.1). Lineage (NCBI taxonomy): Eukaryota > Viridiplantae > Streptophyta > Pinopsida > Pinales > Pinaceae > Pseudotsuga > Pseudotsuga menziesii. The sequence continues at coordinate 59,918 of LPNX010827839.1, read as the reverse complement.
TAAGGTGTTTATTCCTGTACAACATGCCCTCAAACATGTTTGACTTACTGTATCTTCAATTATTTGAATATATGGAGGAATCCTTCTATGACACAATTGGGATTTTGGTTTTCAACACAAGGCATCATAATCTGGCCAATGTGGAGGTTAAAGGAGAATTACTTTGGAAGTCATGGTCCCTTTGACTCAACCAAGTATGCTATCGAAAAAATCCCTAGCTTGTCATTGTAGCTCTACTGCATTTTATAATCAATTTTTTTTTTGTGAATTTTGGTTTGAATCTCTAGGGGATAGTGGCATAGAGCCCTGTACAATTATCATATTTGGGAATTCCAATATATTCTTTTTTCTTCTATTTAGAATCATTGTGGATGGGGGTGATTATATGGATTTCTAATATGCAGAACTTGGATGCATTGGATTTGTACTACTTGGTTTTGGGATTGTATTTATTGGTTGTTGGATGTGGTGGGTTCTAGGTCCTAGGATTGTTTTCTCAAAAGTGGTATTCCCTTATTCTAGTTATTTGAAACATTATCGTTTTCAACCTATATTCTTATCCCTTGGTCTCCTCTATAAGATTAATAATTTGTTTTTAGATTTGAGATTAACATTACCTACATGGTAAGAAATTGAAACTTTATCTTTATTAATAAAACTCATATTGTAACTATTCATTAAGAAGCTCTATAAGGAAAATGCCTTCTAGTATAGGTTTTGCAGTACCTCCCCCGAAAATGTCTCATTTATCCATTTATATTTGAGGTTTATGGGAGGTGGGTGGATGGAGGTTTTGGAAGAGGTTTTCTTTTGGTTCTATTAAATTGTATTAATGCATCAGTGCATTATTATCATGCCTTAGCTCTGCAATGAGTAGTTCCCTCATTCTTGTTAATACCCTACTGGACCTTTTAGGTATTCCTTGACCCCTCATATTTTCTTAGTGATTTCTCCTTGAGTAGGCCCATGGATCACCCTTAGGGGGGGGCGACCGACACCCCTTCCATTTATACAAATTTGAATTCTCTTTTAACTCCCCATTTTTCCAATGAAACAATGACTAACAACCCACCATTGAAGGATATGGATATAGAAGAAGATTTAATTATTTCAATATAAGAAACTAATGTAGAGAAAGGGGAAAAAACTAGAACATGCATAGCGAAATTGGCTCAACGCCCATGTATAGAACTTCCTCTAGCTCATATCAATGCCAGGATACAATTCATGAAGGATTATGCTCTTATCTTCAATTTTATTCGACTTTGGCCAAATGAAAGAAACCTCATGGGTTGGATAGCTTCAAAATGGAATCCCAAATCCCATTTTTATATTCATCTTGGCTCCAAGGGTTTCTTTATTATCATATTCCTCAAGATTGAAGATAAGGACAAGGTCATGGATGAAGGTCCATACTTCTTCAACTCGATAGAATTGTTTATTCATAATTGGATTGAGAGATTCAACCTAGAAATAGAAGACTTCTCATGGGCTCTAGTCTGGGTCCATATGTATTCACTTCCACAAGAATATTGGGAGGAATAAACCCTTTAAGAAATTGGTAACTCACTGGGAAATTTTGTCAAAATTGTAGTCAAAACTAGAGCAAGGATATACACCTCTTATATGAGAATCTATGTCTACATGCCCATAGAAAGAGTACTGCAGGACACGATATTCCTAGTACATAAGGATCTGGAATGGATTAAAACTATAGACTATGAGCAAATCCCCTTTAGGTGTTGAAAATTCCATGAACATGGGCACTTATATAGAGACTTCCCACTAGTAAAGTAGGCTCAAGAATCCAAGAATATGCAAGATACAATTGCAGATGGCTTGAATAAAGTTCTCTCTAAACGTCATCAGAGCCGCAATAATCCCACAGTCAGTAAATTGGTAACAACCCCCACTATCAACAACTTTGATATTCTCACATATCAACCGAAGGATCCAGAGATCCTGTAGGAAGACAATCAACCAACTACTAAAAAGAAGCATACCGACCTTGACAAATACAAAAGTATAGATCTTCAAGGAACTTCCTCCTCCAAAGAAGTTATCCCCTATGGTTATGTTTGCAGCTGAGAACCAAAATCCAGATGTAGTGATCATGGATGAAGACATGAATGATTTGGACTTGGGAGATATGGATATCTTGGGTCTGTAATAAGCATGTCACCATAAATCTTTCCATGTTATTTCATCCAAGAAAATTCAAATGTTGAAAGATTCCCTACCCAAGGCCAAATCCAAATCCAAATCCAAACTAGGAATCTAGAATCTCTCTCAAAAATATCAGAAGAAGATATCCAGTGATCCCAAGAAAAAAGGAAGGAAAATAGATCTTCAACACCTAAACACACTAGGCATCAAGTTAGTGGAATCATGGCAATACACCTAGCTTATAGATTTCTTCTCCCCAAACATTACTAGTTCTCAATGAAGATCATCTCCTATAATGTAATAGGCATCAATGAACTCTCAAAACATAGAATGCTATGCAGGATTATTCTCCAATAAAAAACGTCAGTGATCGTAATTCAAGAAACCAAATGCAGCACCACCAATATAGAAACCATTGGGCCACATATTCGGAAGGGAAACCATAAAGTGTTAGTGGTTACAAATGGAGCTTCAAAAGGACTAACACTTATATGGAGTCCTCAAGAGGTAAATATCAATGATTTTCTTGTAACTAAAAATTCAGTCTCAACTAATTTTCATCTTTCAGGAACCAATATTTGTGGACGTATCTTGAATGTCTACAGTCCTCAATCTTTTGAGCAGAAATCCAATCTCCTCAATTACCTTAACTGGTACATACGCACTTTCCTCAGACATCCTTGGATTCTTGCAGGGGAATTTAACATGATCACTACTATTCAGGAAAATAAGGGGGGGTGAAGCATTCTTACTCAAGAAGACATTGGATTCAAATCCTTCATTGAAACCAACAATCTGGTTGATGTTGAGACAAATAATAGTATCTTCACTTAGAATAATAGACGTGGAGGATCCAATCATATAGGCTCTCATGTTGATTTCTTTTTGTTCTCGGAATATCTAATAGAGTCTGGTTTAGGTCCGTTAGCATTTGTTCTTCCTGCTGCAGGATCTGATCATTGGCTGATCAGTTTACGCTGGCATGGTGAGAAAACCCCCCTTCAGAAACCTTTCATATTTGAAAATTTTTGTCTCACACATCTCAAGTTCCATGAAACTATCAAGAACTGATGGATGAACTTCTGATTCTCAGGTTCCTCCAAAATGTACGTGCTACAACAAAACCTCAAAATATTGAAACAAAATATGAAAGACTGGAGCAAGAAAACATTTTGAAATATTTTCACAACCAAATCCTCCCTGGATCAAGATATGGAATCACATTAGTAGCAAATAATAATAGAGGGGAATATTGAGGAGAGAAATATAAGGGAATATGAAATTATAGCTCAAATTGAAGAACAATGAAAACAAGAGGAGATCATTTGGAAACAAAAATCTAGGATCAACTGGCTCAAGGATGGAGAAAAAATACAACTCTCTTTCACCACTCCACTATACAAAACATAATGGATAGCAATATTAGCTCTTTAAATAAGGATGACAACACAAAATCATAAACTTGGAAAGAGATGGAGCATGAACTAATCAACTTCTACAAGGATCTACTCACAGAAGACGCACTTGATAGGTATAATGTTATAGATAAGGTAGTCAACCATATTCCTTCTCTCATAAATAATGAAAAAAAATCCAAATATGATGAGGCCTATCACCATTATGTAAGTGGAAGAAGTTGTTTATTAAATGGTTGAAGGAAAATCTCCAGGCCCCGATGGATTTACCACAATTTCTTTCGTCATTGTTGGGGGATTCTCAAAGATAAGATCTGGGAAATTGTGCAGGAATTGTGCAGAAAACAATGGTTCCTTCCAACACTAAATGAAACATTCCTCACTCTAATTCCAAGGGAGGAAAAAAAATCTTCCCCAATTAATTACAAACCCATATCTCTTTGCAATGAAATTTGCAAAATTATCTCAAATGTCATCGCAAATTGCCCCAAACCTCTTCTATCCATCCTCATCTCTCCTGAAAAAATTGGTTATGTGGAAGCGATGGAAATACTCGATGGAATTATCATTTCTCATGAATTTATTCACTCTCTTAAGACAACGAAACAACCTAGCATGCTCCTTAGGATGGATCTTCCAAAATCCTTTGACAAGCTCAGTTGGGATTACATAAAGAGGGTTCTCCTAGCCTTTGGATTTGCACCATCTTGGAATAACTAGATCCTTTCCTTGATTTCCACTCCTTTCTTCTCTATTTTGGTCAGTGGAACCCCTTTGTATACCTTTTCCCCCTCTAGTGGAATTCTCCAATGAGATCCCATCTCCCCCTTTCTCTTTATCCTTATGGCTGAAGGACTGGGGCATATGCTTAAAACAGATTGCTCCGCAGTAATTTTAAAAGGCCTCCACCCTTATAGTTTCTCCCCCCTCATGCACCAACAATTTTTTTATGAAAACCTCCTCATGGTTCTCCCCTCTGTTTAAGAAGCTCAAGATCTAAATCATGTTTTAAATGTCTTCTTTGAAGCCTTGGGGTCCACCGTAAATCTTGATAAATCCCACATTGTTTTCTTCATTACCCCCGCTATCACTTAGAGGAACATTGCTCATATCATTGGATTTAGTATTGAGTTTGTCCCCTCCAAATACATTACATACCCATTAACAGATACTTCCATAAAGCACTCTTTGTGGCATGAGATCTTGGACAAGCTTGAGGGAAATATTACCTCCCATATTTTCAGAACACCAAATATAGCAAAGAAGTTGGTCCTCATAAAATAAGTCCTACAAGCTATGCCTCTCTACCTATTTTTAGTCCTTGCTTCTCCCAAGTCAGTTCTAAAATTGATCAGAAATATACTGTGCACTTTTCTCAAGGGAGGGGACAAAAAACACTCCAAATGGTCTATAGTCAAGTGGGATACGGTTTTCAAGCTCAAGTCTGAGGGAATTCTAGGTCTGAGATATCCTGCCAAAATTAAAGAGATTATAAGTGGTAAGTATTGGTGGAACTAGGATGTGAAAACTTCAAAAATGTGGCCCCAACTTTGGAATAATAAATATTCCCCAAACACAGACCCACAAGACAATATCATGTACAATATTCCTACCTAAGGTTCTCTAATATGGAATGATGCCAATTCAAAGAGATACCCGATTCAACAACAAAAAATTTAAGAAATTTGAAATGGTGCTTAGGCCCATTTTTGGATGGACTCCTGGAATCAACTTCCCATCCTGAGTCAGGTCATCCACTTCCCTAAATATAAGAATGCTATTCAAAATTTAGAAATATTGCTAGTCAGATACTTTTAGACATGGAGAATATCTAGAATGACTATAGGACTTGGAAGAATCCAAGGGACTAGGGGATGCATATTCATAATGAGGTAATGGATAGAATATGGTAGGTACTGCAACATCACAAAATCTTATGCCACCAAGAGCCAGACAACTTGAGATGGGGATACAATTCAAAAGGCTCCTTCATAGTCAAATATGCTTATCAATTGCACACTCAGAATACCGATGAGCCCAAATATTCTGTATGGACCAAAACATGGAACATGAAAACATGGCCCAAGGTTACTACATTCCTATGGTTGGTCATTCATAAAAAATATCTCAATTGGGACAATCTAATCAAATGTGGCTTCAATGGCCATTCTATATGTGATTTATGTAATAAATAGGAAGAAACTATGGACCACTTATTGAACACTTGTCCTTTTTCCAACAATCTTTATGACATAATTAATCTAATATATAGGAAAATGGAGTGGGTGCGTGGAAACCTTTCCCAAACCATTAAAAACTAGAATGACAAGCCCTTTCAAATCAACATTCTCAATCACATGTGGACTCTAATCCCTAGATTTGTGGTATGGGAAATTTGGAAGGAAAGAAACCAAAGAATGTTTGAAGACAAGGCTAGAATGGAAGAAACGATTTGGATTAATTGCAAATACCACATCCTAGAATCATGTTTTCTCTCAGCATGGGAGGAATAAGACTTAAAATCCACCCATGCTGAAGATATCATTATACAGAATTGGGGTATAACCCTTCGATCTCAACAATATCAACCTCCCTCTAAGCTCAACCAGTCAGCAAGCTTGAGTAATTGGTCCACTCTACCAAGAGGATTTTTTAAAATAAATTTTGATGTAGCCTCAAATGGAAACCCAGGTCTTATGGGATTTGGAGGGTTCTTTAGGAACAATTCAGGCACCATCATCTATCCCTTCTTTGGGGATATTGGACTTGAAAAAAATAATGTCACTGAACTTGCTGCTCTCGTTTTTTGGATTTAAATCACTGAGTGTTGGTCTCTTCTTCCTCTGGTGTCTAAGGGTGACTCCCACCTAATAATCACCCTGGATAAGAAAATTCAATGTGGATCATCGGTCATCAATATCTCCCTAATATATAGGATCAATATTGTATTATTTAGATTAGAAATGTTCACTCCCATTCTGGGTTCTATCTCCTTCCATCACATAAAAATAAATCCTAACACTGTAGGGCCCATTCAGCTAATGAAGGTGTAAAAAGTCTCCATACATTGCAATATATGGATCCATATTTTGTTCCTAATGTTGCTCTCAAATATGATTGCCTCACTTTGGTTGAGCTAGATTGTCAATCCTCGGATGTGGGTGTCATAACAAATCCTCTGGTGCATGCGAGCATGAGATCATAAATCCTTCTCGACTATCACCTGAATGATGTTTGAAATGCATGCCATGCAAATATATACTCCTTGGATCTATAAGACCTCTGCTTCAATTTTCTTGGTCTCTCTGATGCAGGAGCATATGCTTAAGAGGGTGAAGTCATTCATGACTTCACAAGGTCAAGGGAAACTTAAGGAGACCTAGGGTCTCATACTTATGTAAATTGATTTAGTTTATAAAAATATGAATAAATATGGATAAGGATACTCAATCCTTTCCATGTGTAACAAATAAGATTGAGTTGAATTCTATTGAGACATTATAGAATTTATTTAGTCATAGGGTTCAATTAAAAGTTTGAATAAAGTTTGAGTTTCTTGGTTATAGGATCTGGAAACATAATCCTCTTGTATTTAATTCAGTTTGAATTATTTTCTTAGATAGAGTGGTTTAGCTCACAGAGCTTAGGATAGCTCATAGAGGTTTGAGGATAGCTCAAAGAATCTTTGGTTAAGCTCATATAGCTGAGATAGTTCGAAGAAACTTGGTTAGCTCGCAGAGAGCATGGAACAGAGAGTGTATGTTTTATGACTAATTGATTAAATGAAGAACAAGGTTTTATACTCTGCATATGTTTTCTTATTTGTCATCTTCTTTCCAATAGCCAGGAACCTGATTTTCAATTCTTTATGTGTGTGAATCTGATAGTCTGTATAATCCAATAAGTCCATGTGTGTAAATTGTTGTAGGAAGAAATTGATCGTTGCATTGATCAATTTACTCATAAAATATCACAGAGCTAAAGATCTGTATCTTCAACAAATCTACAACTGAGAGTGACAAATCTACGGTTGAGATTGATTTCTACGATGAAATAAAAACTATGATAAGGTTGCGAAATCGGAGGTGATCGGTGGAATTAAATATTGAAATCAATGGTCAAGATCGACCATTGAAGAAGATCGACGATGGACAACGATTTCGCTAGGAAGAGTTGCACGGTCTAAAGAAATCCTGATGTGATGCGAAATTTCTATGAAATGTGCTTCAATGTTTTTGGATTCCATCGTTGATTTAGTGGGGACACTGATTGAACGGTCCACAAGCTATTTCACAGATTTAACAAGCAAGGTTGTTAACATTCTGGCTGGCTATGAAATTTCAATTATGAAATAGAATTTACCATGGGTTTGAAATCTATAAGTGAATAGGATGACAGGTCAGTGACAGTGTATTTGCAGATTGTATTGGGTTAATGAGCATATTGGACCCACTACTCCTACCTATAATCAAAGTGGTATCAGAGAAAAAGAAAATGGATTCTGCGTGAAGGTATGAGAATGTGGTCACAATAGTTCTTATTTATGAAAGATTGTGAATTCTTAGTTTATGAGGTTGGAGTAGTTTCTTTGTATGAAAGGAAAGGTTATTTTTAATCCTGTATTACTAATAGATTCATAGCAAGTCACTATTGATAGGAAAATTGTATCTAGTAGTGAATTGATGTGTTAGGAGATGGAGGTCAAAGTTGGAAGAGGTCAAGGTAGGAGAGGAAGACCTGTTGCTAATGCAGAATTGAGAGAGGAGATAAGGACTCTGAGAGCAAGGTTGGAATCCTTAGAAGTTTTCGCACATCATGAGCATAGTGGAGATACAAGTGATGAAGAGATACCTGAAGACGGGGAGGAAACAACTATTGAAACTCCCGAGGTAAGAATGTTTAGGTCTATTTTTGGTGTAGGTTCTAGTTCAAGGGATGATGTGCCATTCTACAGTGGAATCTTGGATCATAAGAGTTAATTCATTAGATCAATGCTATGAACAAACACTTCGACTATGCTGAAGTGAAGGAGGACAGGAAAGTTAGATTTGATGTCATAATGTTAAGAGGGCATGCATCATTGTGTTGGGATGGTGTACAAGAGGAGAGGAACTTGAAAAACAAAGCCAAGATCAATAGCTGGAGCAGAATGACAACTAAATTGAAAGGTAAATTTCTTCCTAAGGATTATAAGTTGATTTTTTTTAGGCAAATGGAAAATATTAAACAAAATTCAATGATAGTTAGGGAGTATACCGAGGAATTTTATAAGGTAAATATCAGATATTGACATATGGAAGACATACCTGAGAGGGTAGCTAGGTATATTAATGGTCTAATATTTGATATACAAGATGAATTGGGTTTGTTTTCATTGACATATGTTGAGGAAGCATATTAGGTTTCTTTGAGGGCTGAGGAGAAGCTTGTTAGATTTTTAACATTTAAGCTATATGATCTTAGGATCTTATCTAAGAGAATAACAAGCACATCAATCAATCACAAGAGACAATGAACACAAAGATTTTCCTCAGGGAAACCATAAAGAAGAAAACCCTACAACTTCCTCAAAGATAGAATCAACACCAAAAGTAAAACCCAAAGACAATAAGATGATCTCCCGACAACAGTAGTCTCTCTCTCTCTCGTGTCCCAACTTCTTCTCTCTATCTCAATTATGCTCTACAACTGAGTGTGAGTGAATGTGTATCAATGTGTGTTAAATAGATAGGCTCTTTCTCTATTTATACTAATTCTCGACTTGACAATAAATCACTAGGGCCGACTTCTCTAGGAGAGTCTAATAACCCTAGGGCCCCACAACTACGGGGACTTTAACCCTTGATCAATAAGGAGAGTTATACTCTATGACTTTACATGACTTGTTTACATTATTGAATCTTCCGATCGAAACATCGGGGCATGACATGACTCAATTACATTATAGATACTTCCTGGAATAAACATCGGGGTGCAATACATAAGATATACAAGTGAATACATTCTGAAGTTACGAATACATCAACACTCCCTCTTAACTAGGAAGGTATTCTCTCGACACAATTTATTAGAACAAGTCTTCTTCTCTGTATCATATGGATCATCATCAAGTCATCTTCATCTTCAAGTTATCTTCATCGTAAAGTCATCTTCATCGAGTCTAGATCATCACTGTATCTTCATCGAGTCTGGATCATCACTGGATCATCATCAAGTCTGGTTCATCACTTGATCTGGAGCATCACTGGATCATCATCAAGTCTGGATCATCACTTGATATGGAGCATCACTGGATCATCATCAAGTCTGGATCATCACTTGATATGGATCATCACCAGGTCATAATCACTGGTGCTATCTCAATTCTACTTGTCACAGGAAGTTCTACAGAGCCAACCCTTTTTCATGATGGTTTTAGGCTTAGCCTTCATGTAGGTCTTCATCGTCTTCCACACTTATATTTGACCATAGAATGAACCATGTTAGAAAGGATCACCCAACACTTACATATGACCATGGGAGGAACACATCCAAGAACCATGTCAGAAAGGCACTCCCACCACTCAAATCTGACCATGGGAGGAACACATCCAAAACCCATGTCAGAAATGCCCAGCACTCACATCCGACCTCATATTGTCAGAAAGGATCTGCACTTACATCCAACCTCATCATGTCAGAAAAATTTTGCACTTACATTTGACCTCATCATGTCAAAAACACTCTGCACTTACATCTGACCTCATCATGTTAGAAAGGCGTTGCACTTACATCTGACCTCATCATGTCAGAAAGGCTCTGCACTTACATCTGATCTCATCATGTCAGAAAGTTGCTGCACTTACATCTGATCATGTGGGAACACATCCCTCAATCACATCAAAATGGATCTGCACTGATCATGTGAGAACACATCCCATAATCACATCAGAATATATTTGCATTTATCATGTGGTAACATAACCCACAATCACATCAGAGCATCTCTGCACTTATATCTGATCACGTGGGAACATATCCCTCAATCACATCCGAATGGCTCTACACTGATCATTTGGGAACACATCCCACAATCACATCAGAACATCTCTGCACTGATCATGTGGTAACACAACCCACAATCACATCAGAGCATCTCTGCACTTACATCTGACCATGTGAATCTACCTTCCGCCATGTCAGAAAATCCAACGGACACATCAATTCCCTTTGGAGGGAACCTCGATCTAGAGAACACCAAGTTTCTCCTTGAAGTACTGAAACTTTAATTTGGCTAATGGTTTGGTCAGTACATCAGCTATCTGCTCGTCCGTCATAACATACTGGAGCTTCACTGCTCCTCTCTGCACCATATCCCTGATATAGTGATATTTGATCTCGATATGCTTTGACTTGTCATGGAACACTGGGTTCTCCGACAACTTCACACAGCTCTAGTTGTCACAATATATATAAGTAGCATCCATCTGGAGATCAAATAAATCAGACAATAGCTTTCTCAGCCACACTGCCTCACAACTAGTCGAACAAGCTGCAACATACTCTGCTTCAGTTGTACTCAGTGCCACACAGGATTGCTTCTTGCTAAACTAGTAGATCGCACCTGATCCTATACTGAAGCAACAACCTAAAGTGCTCTTTCTATCAATGGCACTTCCTACCTAATCTGAATCCACATAACCTTCCAGGTTAATCTTTTGATTTTCCTCATACTTGAGCCCATGATCAATTGTACCCTTTAGGTACCTCAAAATATACTTTGCAGCAATCAAGTGAACATGTCTCGGATCCATCAAAAACTCTCTCACTGTGTTCACAGCAAAGAAAATATCTGGTCTCATATTTGTTAGGTACATCAAGGAACCAATCATCTGACGATACATCGTAGCGTCAACCGCTTCTGATGAAGCATCACTCAATAGCTTCAGGTTCGATGCCATAGGTGTGGTCATGGATTTGCAGTCCATCATCCCAAACCTCTTCAGGATATCTACTGCATACTTCCCTTGTCCCAGGGAAATTGCATCTGCATTATGCCACACCTCCATGCCTAGAAAATAGTGCATCATACCCAAGTCCTTTATTTCGAACTCGGCAACGAGCGTCCTCTTTGTATCAGCAATCAACCCATCCCCACTTGCTACAAATAGATCATCTACATATAGTAGGTGTATCACTGGGTTCCCTTCTTCAACCTTGTAGTAAAGGTTGGAATCCACTTTACTCTTGGTAAAGCCCAAACTAGATAGGAAGCTATCAATTCTGCCGTACCATGTCCTGGGTGCTTGTTTCAAATCGTATAGGGCTTTCTTTAACTTACACACATGAGTCTCTTTGTCATGTGTCTCAAAACCGAGTGGTTACTACACATATACTTTTTCTTCTACTACACCATTCAAGAAAGATGTCTTGACATCCATCTGGTGTACTTTTCACTATATTATTGCAGCTAAAGCAAGTACCGATCTGATGGAAGTATATCTAGCTACAGGAGCAAAATTTTATTCATAATCTATTCCTTCTTTCTAGGAGAAACCACGAGCTGAAAATCTTGCTTTATATTTCTCTATGCTACCATCTACAACATGCTTGATCTTATAGATCCATTTGGAAGTCACAATAGACTCCCACTCTGGTCTTGGGACAACATCCCAAACATCATTCTTCATGATTGATTGATACTCTTCGATCATAGCATCCTTCCATTCTTTCTTTTCTGCCACTTCTTCATAGTTGGAAGGTTCTTTATCAATGAAGTCACATAATAGGGCTACATAACTGGAGCAAAACCTGGTTCTTTTCCTTTCTATGTGTATCTCTTCTAGAGCCCCATATATTTTTGCACCTTGGATAGCTTCTTGTACCCAAGTAGGTTTCCTCTTGTGAGGATTCTTCTCCTGAGGTGGATCTACAGGTTCTTCTATTTCTCGATCTTCTTCTGGAATTGCTTCGTTCATGGTTGTGTCTTGAATTTTGGGTACTTCTATTTGTATAGGTTCTTCAGCAGGTCTCTTTCTGGATTTGTTGTAAGTTGAGTCTTTGTCAAATTTTACGTCCCTGCTGATGTCGATCTTCTTGAATCATGGGAAGTATATTCTGTAAGCCTTCGAGCTTTCAGGGTATCCCACAAGTATTCCCTTCCTTCCTGAAGGATCTAACTTTGTCCGCTTTTCTTTTGGAATGTGAATGTATACTAGACAACCAAATATTCTGAGATGACTAACTTTTGGTTTCTTGCCAAAAAATACTTCTTCAGGTGTCTTGTTCTCAAGTACTCTGTGTGGAGTACAGTTTTGTACATACACAACTGTCTAGCTGCTTCTTCCCATAGATACATGGGAAGATCTTGATCATGAAGCATTGTCCTTGCAGCTTCCATGATCGTTCTATTCTTTCTTTATGCAACCCCATTCTGTTGTGGATTATATGGAGTGGTCAACTCCCTCTTAATCCCTAAATATTTGCATATTTTCTTGAATTCATTTGATGTGAATTCTCTGCCATTGTCTGATCAGAAAATCTTGATCTTCTTCTATGTGTAGTTTTCGATCAAGGATTTGAATTCCTTGAACTTGTTGAATACTTTATCTTTGTTCTTCATGAAGTATATCCATGTATTCCTAGAAAAATCATCAATGAAAGAAACATAGTATACATACCCGCTTAATGAACTGGATGACATTAGACCGCATACATCGGAGTGAATGATTTCCAAGATTCCTTTAGCCTTGCTTTCGCTACTTGGAAATGTCTTCTTTGTGTTCTTTCCTTTCGCACATCCCTTGCATACTCCTTCATGTTTTTCTTATATTTCTGGAATACCTTCAACAGCTTTGCTTGCAAGTGGTGGTGCCCTATAGTGCACATGTGCAAGCCTTCTATGTCAAAGTTCATTTGGTTCTACTGAGTCATGAACCAAAGCTTGTTCTGGTTGGCCCTTTAATCTATATAGTCCTCCCTCTTGCTCTCCAATTACTACTGCATCATTGATAGTCTTTCCTTTTGGCCACATGATAACTTTTCCATCTATAAATGCAACTCTCATGCCTTTTGCATCTAATGCAAAGATGGAGAGAAGGTTCTTCTTTAGTCCTGGTACAAATAGGGCATCCTTCATTTTCATAGACTTTCCAGAGTCTAATTTGTAGGAGGATTCTCCACTGCCTTTTATTGGATATTGGTAGTCATCCCCAAGTTTCACCTTGTGGGGTGATTCATGTTTTCATAGTTTCACAAATGATTCTTTGAATCCCGTCATGTGTTTGGGAGCCCCACTGTCTATAAGCCAATCATTGCTTCCATGTGTGATGTTTCCCGTGAGAGCGGAAATCAAAACATATTCTTCATCACTTTCTTGTTTGGTTCTCTTCTTGAAAGGCTCATCATCTTCTGCAACATGAGCATGATGTCTTTTCTTGTTTCCCTTCCTCTTGTGAGATCTATCTTTGTTTCTAGGACAATCTCTTGCAAGGTGTCCTCTTTCATCACATGTATAGCAAATGTACTTAGGCAAATCTTTGTTATATTTTCTAGTGTTTTTCTTTTGGTGAGAGTGCTTACCTTTGTGATGGTTTGTTCTTCTTTTCTTGGATTGTACTGTGAGAGCTTGATATTCACTTCCCATATTTTCTTCTCGTGCTAATATTTGAGCTTCTTCTTGTGAGCATTCCTCCCACAATCTGCTAAACTTGATTAGCTTCTTTCTGGCACAGATCCCTTGAATGAAAGAGTCCCATGCCCTAGGGAGACCATTCAAGGTGGTCATCACAATTTCTGCATTCTCTACTTCTTCATCTACCGCTCCAAGCTGTTCCTTGATCTGAGAGACCCTTGTAAAGTAATACTAGATGGTCTCCGCATTCTAGATCTTTACATTCTTCAATTGGTTTCTCAGAGTCATCTTTCGGTTTATGTTCTTCCCTTCAAATAACTTGGTCAGGGCATCAAACATCTGTTTAGGTGTCTTTAGGGCGGACACTTGTGGTATGAGATGATCCTTGACTGAATTAGCAATAATCCTCTTAGCCATGACCAATTTCTTCTTATGTAAGGCCTTAGCCTCATCTCCCTCTAGAACTAGAACCTTTTCATTGATGTAAGAGTCCAACTAATTTTCTTCCAGGACCAGGGAGATCCTATACTTCCAAGCTCAAAAGTTATCATCTCCCTCAAGATTTTCATCAATCTTTGTATGATGAGACATCCTAACAGAGAACCTCAAAGGGAAATGCAAAAGATTTATATCTTACCAGGTTAAGATGTTGGAACTGGATCTGGAGCTAAATTTCTGCATAACTGGTTTTCTGGTTCAAGAGCAGATTAGGGTTTGACTTTCCCAGAGTTCTACCCAACCAAAATATTTGATCTTGATATCTAAACTTCAATTTTGGGGAGGAGATCAATCCAGGCCTAGGAACACTCAAAAATTCCACTTCTATGGAAATCCCTAATTTCCAGCAGTAGTGTCGGGTCAAAAACTGAAAATGCTCAGAATCAGATTCTGCTTCGACAGAAAGATGCGCTCTAGAGAGGAGAGTCAGCCCAACCTCCTTTTGCTGAAAATCTGTGGAGATAGATACAGCAGCTGCACAGTGTCTTCTTCTTAGGTTAGCTCTGATACCATGTTATATTTTTAACATTTAAGCTATATGATCTTAGGATCTTATATGAGAGAATAACAAGCACAACAATCAATCACAAGAGACAATGAACACAAAGATTTTCCTCAGGGAAACCATAAAGGAGAAAACCCTGCAAATTCCTCAGAGATAGAATTAACACCAAAAGTAAAACCCAAAGACAGTAAGATGATCTCCTAACAGCAGTAGTCTCTCTCTCTCTTGTCCCAGCTTCTTCTCTTTGTCTCAGTTATGCGCTACAACTGAGTGTGAGTGAATGTGTATCAATGTGTGTTAAATAGAGAGGCTCCCTCTCTATTTATACTAATTCCCGACTTGAAAATAACTCACTAGGGCCAAATTCTCTAGGAGAGTCTAATAACCCTAGGGCCCCACAACTGCGGGGACTTTAACCCTTGATCAAGAAGGAGGATTATACTCTATGACTTTACATGACTTGTTTACATTATTGAATCTCCTGATCAGAACATCGGGGCATGACATGACTCAATCACTTTATAGATACTTCCTAGAATAAACATCGAGGTACAATACATAAGATATACAAGTGAATACATTCTGAAGTTACAAATACATCAACAAAGCTGATGAGAAACCAAAGTTAGAAAGAAAATATGAGAGGATCTGGAGGAAGGGAACAACAATAGAAAGGTGAATCTAGCAGTTCAAACCAGAAAGTACATCCTAATAGAACTGATGATAACAAAGGTGGAAGAAATGATTCAAGAGGAAGAGGCAGAGGAAGAGGTGGACAAGTGAGATGTTATACATGTGGGAAGCTTGGCCATATGTCACAAGATTGTCTAGAGAATGTTGTAAGACAGATAGGAGCACAAGTAGTGCAAGCTGAACCTGAAGCTCCAAAGGAATTAGAGGTGGCTATGAATTAGCTTGAACAAGGTGAAGCCTTGTTGTTGAAAAAGGTAATTGATGAGTCAGTTCAAAGGAGGAGCTTGTTTAAGACAATTTGCAAAGCTAAATGTAAGTGTTGCAAGTTGATTATTGATAGTGGTAGTACCGATAATTTGGTGTCTACAGAAATGGTGGACAAGCTGAATTTAAAGAGGATGGTACATCCAAAACCATACAGAGTTGCATGGCTACAGAATGATAATCAAGTTCTTGTGAGTGAACAATTCCAAGTAAAGTTTCATATTGGAAGTTATCAGGATGAGGTAAAATTTGACATCATAGAAATGGATGCTTGTCATGTTTTATTAGGAAGGCCTTGGCAGTTTGACATAGAAGCAATGCATGAGGGAAAGATGAATGTCTATTCATTTGAAATGAATGGAAAGAAACATAGTCTTCATCCATTCAAAGGTAATAAAGAGGAATTAATTAGTCAATTGTTGATGATGACTGACAAGAGGATTGTGAATGATTGGAAAGATAAAGATGAGGTAAAAATAATTTCACAAGTAAATGAGGTTGAAATTGAAATGACTAACAAAGTGTGTAATGATTGGCTAAAGTAAAGAATAGACCAACAGGAAATGTCAAGTGCAAGCATAGCATTGATGGAGGAAGAACAATATGAAGTCAGAAAGGATGATGGAAAGTTTATAGTTAAATAAAGCACTAAGGATAGTGATGTGATAGAGGCAAGAAGAAGGGAAGAAGGACAAATAATTTTGACATAGAATTATTGGATGAAAGATGTATTTATGTTAATATATTTTATGTTTTCTTATGTGACAAGAAATTTGGTTAATCTATGTGCAGATGAAGGAGAACTAGTTGACAACTTGTTTACAGGTCAAAGGAAAGAAAAACTTGAATGTTCAAAGAAGTCTGAACATATGCTGGAAGAACCAAAGCACCAGTTGCAAACACAGTGCTGGAAGACATGGCTGAAGGGATAGTTCAAAATGAGAACACTACCCAAATTTACACTTTGGGTATCTGCTGAAATCCTACAGAAAAAACAACAGAGAGGAAGCTCATGGACAGGAGCCCATGAATAATTTCAAGTTCGGGAGTCTGATGCAGGAGCATAGGTTTAAGGATACTCGATCCTTTCCATGTGTAATAGATAAGATTGAGTTGAAGTCTGTTGAGACATTATAGTAATTAGTTAGTCAGAGGGTTTAGTTAAAAGTTTGAATAAAGTTTGATTTTCTTGGTTATAGGATCTGGAAACAAAATCCTCTTGTATTTAATTCAGTTTGAGTTATTTTATTAGATAGCTTGGTTTAGCTCATAGAGCTTAGGATAGATCAAAGAGGTTTAAGGATAGCTTGAAGAAGCTTTGGTTAAGCTCATAGAGATTAGATAGTTCGAACAAACTTGGTTGGCTCACAGATAGCATGGAACACAGAGTGTATGTTTTATAACTGATTGATTAAATGAAGAACATGGTTTTATACTCTGCATATGTTTTCTTAATTGCCGTCTTATTTCCAATCGACAAGAACATGATTTTCAATTCTTTATGCATGTGAATATGATAGTCTGTATAATCCAATAATTCTATGTGTGTAGAGTGTTACAGGAAGAAATTTATGGTTGCACTGGTCAATTTACTCGTAAAATATCACAGAGTTAAAGATCTGTATCTTCAACAGATCTGCAGCTGGGATCGAAAGATATACAATTGAGATTGATTTCATCAATGAAAGAACACCTATGATAAGGTTGCGAAATCGGAGGTGATCCTTGGAATTAAGGATCGAAATCAATGGTCAATATCGATTGTCAAAGCAAATCAAAAACGGAAAATGATTTCATGGGAAGAGTTGCGCAGTCCAAAGAAATCCTGATGTGATGCGAAATTTCTATGAAATGCGCTTCAAATTTTTTGGAGTCCACCGTTGATTCAGTGGGGACACTGATCGAATGGTCCATAAGCTATTTCACAAAGTTAACAAGCAAGGTTGTTAACATTCTAGTTGGATGCGAAATTTCAATTATGAAATAGAATTTACCGCGGGTTTTAAATCCGTAAGTGAATAGGACGACAGGTTAGGGACAAATTGTTTACTGATTATATTGGGTTAATAAGCATATTGGACCCTCTACTCCTACCTGGTATCACTTTCATGCCTAGAACATGGTGGATGGTATTGCGATGACAATCATGCCTCTTTTAAGGAAATTTATAGCTCATTTGCAGGTTTATTTTATGGATTTTGGTTTGGAATGTTTCCATTTCCTAGAGATTGGTAGGAGATCCACAGATTGCATTACTTCCCAACGTTTTGGAAACAACACTCCATCGCACAGGTTCAATATTATAAGAGTTCAACTACAGGGTTTCTCTATGTATTTTTTTCTTTGGATTTCTCATGTTCCTCTCCAGCCTCTCCATCTAAACACTAATGTGTTTGGTTTTATTCCTTCATACATAATCATGTCCAGAAGGATTCAAGCTACCCCATGACGTGCTAGCATAGGAAAAGGAAGTTCATATTTTGGTGGGAATAGGGGTTCCTCAGACAATGGGGTATGAAAGTTCCATTTCAGTACACTTAAAAACAATGGTGGATGATTGGGAAGAAGAGGTGATGGTGCAACAAATAATTGGACATAGATACCAGGTGAAAAAATATGTTAGCTCGAGTCCTCTTGCAGTCACAATATTTAAGAAGGGATAACAATTCCCTTTTGTCTCCTTCCCCTAATCCAACTCTTCATTCTTCTCCCTGTCTAAGTCCTTCTATGGTATCTAATCCAATGGAAAATCAAGAAACAAGGCCTGCAATGTAACCCCCTTTGGCTCAGAAGAATACTAATATTGCTTCTACAAGTGGCCACACGAGAAATCACATGGAGAGAAACAACACTTTGGATCTCTCCTTCAGGAAAATAGAGCCACTCCCAGTGAAAAGAGCTCCTGAATTTTCTTCAAGATGAAAAGTTTTCTCGTTGCCTTATTTTGGAAGAGAAGCCTGATGAAGCTAAAAATGGACGCAACTTTGAGTAATCTCTTGGTTGAATTTATTTTTAAGTTCTCTATCAATGGTTAGATTTTATACAAGCCTCTCTTTTGTAGATGTTACTATTTTTTGTTCAAATCTCAGAGCCCTCAGTTGTTGCTTTGGTACTTTGTTTATTTTGAATATGTACTTAGGCATAATCTTGCTTAGTAGTTTTTTGACTTGCTACTCATGGAAGGCATATAGAGACAATATTTTATATGATCACTCATGATTGGGAAGACTGTTTATTTTCAATTTTAGTTGAATTAGGTATGAGAAAAGCCATGTTGGGATCTTGAACATCTTGATAATCGTGTTCCTGTACTCACTACTTTTTGTATTACAATGTAATTTCTTCATGGATCTTACAATAAAAAATAATGCATCGGTGCATCAACATATATGATGCATCAGTGCAAAAAAATATCACATGCACCAAACATCAAAATAAACCATCACAAGAGGAAATATTATGTTTATTTTTATTTTTATTTTACTATATCACTCAGCAATGCATCTAACATGACATAAAGCATTGAGGCATTACAACATACAATGCACCATATCTGATTATATACTAATTAATAAATATTGGTTATTGTATTTTTAAAAAAGTAAAACTAAGTGGTTCACTATTAAATGGATATCAATGCACTAGTGCATCATCATACATGACACATCGTCTTTGAATGTTCATACAACTAAACCGGCGTGATAGAGATATGAGAGTGAACAAATGCATCTAAATACAAAGAGAACTAAAACATGTTAAAATATTTAATAACACAATATATGTATTTATGTTCAATTAAATTATAAATATATATGGGGTATTTAGTACCACAAAATAAACTAGTGCATATGACTGTAAGGTGTACCGTCAATTCCGACTATTGGAAATAAATTATAGTATCGCATTTTTTAGGAAGCTCACAAACATATTAGTGTGTTGCGATTCCATAACTACACTGGACCATTTATACAAACAACACATTAGGTAAGGTTTTTTTTAAATTGATTCTATGTTGTGCTTTAATTCCAAAAATGCATCGGTGCACCATATTGTCACGTGCATCAAGGTAGGGTAAACAAAACAAAAAATATCGAATGGTAATTTCATTTACAAGTTGATTTCAATGTTTAAAACCTTAGAAGCACTGATACTGTTATCACATATCTTGTAGTTGTCTCGATTGAGTAATCATGTATAGGATGGCAAAGGGGACAGGCAACTAAATCCATGACCTACGAAAACCCTAACCCCTAAAGGATGGATGGTTGTCACGTCGGTTAATACTTCCTTCACTTTATGCCACTATAGAATCCCAAGTGACAATGGGGGAGACCCAGATCTATCCTGAAAGGAAAGACCTAAAGAAAATCTACAGATCAAACTCTTGATGGAGAATACGTAAGGTGAGTGCTTGAAACCCTAGATTCGGGGAATAAGCCACAAATTAAGGATACTTGAGTAGAGGTGGTTAACTACGTTGGAAATGCTACTCAAGTTAAACAATCAAGTAGCTTATGGAATATTGGCTCAGATCTAGGATTAGTGTGCTGGTTCAAATGATCAAACCCGAGACCCTGGGGGATTTAAGCAGATAATTGAGAAACTCCAATACAAGGTTGATATTGATAATTCAAGGCTTCCCACACACTAATTTGGATGAAGGATTTGATAATAGAAATAATATCCAAGTGAAATCTGAAAAAGATACAGAGAAAAAATGGCTTTCCGATAGAGGGGGCGCCTTTTCCATAGAGATCAGTGCCTGAAGATGGGAAGATGGAGTTTAAAGATGACATATTGGAGGGAGAGGAGGCTTTGAGGGATGCTTGACACAACCTAGATCGCCAAATTTTCATATTCCCACTGCAAATTGATTTGGTGATTTTTCCTACTTCTAAAGAGGGTTTTTTCAGTGAAAGTAGTGATGGGAAATGCATGAGAAAGTAAAAAGATGGAGAATTTACCTAAGAAATGTACCTGAATAATTTTTTATTACCTTTTGGATGATGAAGAATTCCTTTCTTAATATCAAATAAGATTTCTGAGCAATATTTTGATAAAGTGTTGCTTTTGCTAGTGACCCTAGTGCCCCTATGTACCTGTCACACCAAAGAAACTCAATCAATATGGAAAATAAATGGAAAATGAAAGCTAAAATATGTATAGGGAAAATAAAACATAAATAATTTGTGACTCCCTGATGACCAAGATTGAGTTACGACAACAGAGTGAGTCCCCCCACCAATGCGCCTCTCTTAGAATCACCTCCTTCAACCTGCAGGTAAATGGGAACAAGGAAAGGTAAAAAAACTATGATAGATTGGTCTTTAGTGTAGAAGAAAATAAATTCCAGTCATCATCTCATTGATTCATCAAACAATAAACAAGTGTGTATTCCCAGAAAAAATCTCTTTATTCAATATTCTGGTGCCAGAGCTCATGGCTACAATGGGGGGTATCACCTCTCTTAAATAGCTTGAGAGTGTGTCCACATTTTACTTAATTATCACCCTACGATTGATATTAAGACATCATCAATGGTGGAGATCACAACTACAAATATCAACACATGGATTAATTTCAGCACTTCAAAGAGGGTGCACTTTTGCTCAAGGACGCCTCCCTAAGGTGAAAAACATAATATAACATAAAAATACATCATGATAATACATCAAATGGGGTCACTAAGGAATTAATTCACCCGAATCCCCATTACAACCTCATATCATAATATATAACAATGTAATACATCAATTAGCCAAGTTGAGGGGCGCCCCTTGGGGAACGTCCTCATTGGTTGAGCCAACAATAAAATAATTCGAAAAAAATGCCGATTGAAAGTGCTGAATAACTATCTAAGGAGCCAAAATACATCATATGAAAAATTTCCAAGCCATTTCCTTGACCCAACAAGCCAAATCAATTTTTTCATTGAATTCCTTAGTTCATTTCCTAGTGGTACGTCCTCTGAAACTGATAAAAATCATCATAAATTTTTCCAGGTTGAGAACTGGGGAAAACTGACTATACTGGATGATCTGGAGACATAGGAGAATGGTATAAGTGACTACTCATAACCCTTATTACACAGCAGTGCTCTAGGAGAACCAAAATCACTGCCATCTATAATAAAATTTGATCATTTGGCCAATAATAAAGTGATAATAATCATTAATCAAGAGATCGAGGGCCAGACTCTCAAAACTAAAACATCCTGAAGTGCTATTCCTATTAATGGCGCTTCCTACCCAATCAAAATCAACATAACTGTGCAGTTTAATATTCTGATTCGCATCACTTGATACCATAATCAATTGTACCCTTTAGGTATCTTAGTACATGCTTTGCAACAATTAGGTGAACTTGTCTCGGATCTGTCAGGAACTGGCTCAGGGTGTTGACAACAAAGCATATGTCTGGTCTTGTATTCGTTAGGTACATCAATGAACCAATCATCTAATGATACATCATGGCATCAACTAACTATGATGAAGCATCACACAGTAGGTTCAAGTTCGATGCCATAGGTGTGGTTATCCCCTTATAGTCCAACCTTCTAAATCTCTTCAAAATATCCACTGCATACTTTCCTTGACCAAGGAAATTCCTATCTTCCCTCTCCCACAACTCCATGCCTAAGAAGTAGTGCATCATTCCTAGGTCTTTCATTTCGAACTCAGTGGTAAGCTTCCTCTTTCCATCTAAAATGAGTTCATCTTCTCATGTCAAAAACAAGTCATCAACATATAGCAGGAGCATCACCGGTGTCCCACCTTCAACCTTGAAGTAAAGGTTGGATCTTCTTTACTCTTAGTAAAGACTAAGCTCATTAGGAAGTTTTCCATTCTGTTGTACAATTTACTGGATGCATGTTTCAATATGTACAAGGATTTATTTAATTTGCACACATGATTCTTCCTATCACGTGTCTCAAATCCTAGTGGCTGCTCCATGTACACATCCTCTTCGTTCATGCATACACTAATTGAAACATGTCAATACCCCCTTTTTATTGTCAATATTTCAATGAGTTTATATTGCAAATTTTGGAAGTTGGTTGGTCATGAAAAGAAGGATTGTTGTGAATTGGATATGATGAGGGAGCACACTTTAGATGCATACAAAGTTCAAGGGGAGGTTGCACCAAAAGGATTTGAGGGGCACCCCTTGGGGGACGTTCTCATTGGCTGAGCCAACAATAAAATAATCCAAAAAAAAATGTCGATTGAAAGTGCTGAATAACTATCTAAGGAGCCAAACTACATCATATGAAAAATTTCCAATCCATTTCCTTAACCCAACAAGCCAAATCAAAATTTTCACTGAATTCCTTAGTTCATTTTCTGGTGGTACATCCTCTGAAATTGATAAAAATCATCATAAATATGTCTAGGTTGAGAACTAGGGCAAACTGACTATACTGGATGATCTGGAGACATAAGAGAATGGTATAAGTGACTACTCATAACCCTTATTACACAACAGTGCTCTAGGAGAACCAAAATCACTACCATCTATAATAAAATTTGATCATTTGGCCAATAATAAAGTGATAATAATCATTAATCAAGAGATCTAGGGCCAAACTCTCAAAACTGAAACCGCACTATTGGTCCTGGGCATGTCTGGAACAAATATAAGCAATGTTTTTTTTTGAGTCACTGCCTTGGGAACCATTTTTGACTTGGTCAACTGGGTTGATCAAGTCAAAGTACCCAAACTGGAGGTGAGATACTGTACCCATATGATCCTGCATACATCCAATGTTAGAAATGCTCCAAGGGTGTATATCAAAACCAAGCTTAAATCATGATATTCATAATCATTGTGACAATAATAATAATAGTAATTAAGATACCCAAAACCTTCTGGAAGTCTGCTTGTTCATGCCATACTAACAAAGCTTAACCAGTGTGCTAATGATGGGTGAGGATGGAAAAAAAGGATAGGTAAAGGAGAATGACTTCTGACTGACTTTGACCATGTGATCTCTCCAAATGATAACCAATACACTCAACCAAAGCTCATATACATGACAGATAAAAATAGTGGATGGTGGTGTCTCACAAGTGGATAAAGTACTTAGGTTTGCTTCCATCAAACTCTAGCAAGTTTTTCGTTGCACTTATTTTTCAATATAGATCAACCTTCAAAGGTAGGTTCCCTCGAAGCCTTCTAGGATCCACCACTGACAAAGACAAAGCCTTAGCAGGTTATTCTCAGCATGTTTCCCTGTGAGGGAAAATGAGTCGAACACTATACAAAGAGTGAGTGCTTATCCTTTGACCATTGATATTTTTTCAATAAATTTTATTTTTCACATAAGATAGTATCCAACCTACAAGACCATGAGGTCCTCTATAAATCCTTCTGGGCTCGAGTAAATGACTAAGCCCTAGCCCCATTGCCAACAAGAAGTCCTTAGCCCCGACGAGTTTGCCTCTCCCCATTTCCCTTGTGGAGGGTAGATGAGAGTTACATTATACAAAGAATGAGTGCTCAACCCCTTGGCCACTAACTACCTTTAAAACATTTATACTTATCATAATTTAATATTTTATGCATTATGATGCTTTAGTGTTTAGCAACACTGTTTGGTGGAGCACTTGTTTTGAGAACTAAAGGAGAACTTCTAACTTAACCCAACCACACTATCCAAGCCACATACTTCATAGCCAAAGACAAATAGGAACATGGAATCTATCATGCATAGGGGTCAACATGGGGAAAATATATTCAATCTCATAAGTCTTAGTTAGTCTAAGTCATGGGATAAAATTCAACAACAGATGAACTAGATGTACGAGGGAAAATGACACATGGAACCAAGAAAGAACTGAGGTTTACTATTTGTATAAGCATGGCATGAGAAACAATATTCAACATCAAATCCTTTGACTAGTCTTAGCACAAGTTCAAGTATTAGTACATATATAATCACAAGTCACCATAATCATCCTAACAAGACAAGCATAGGTGTTTGATATACATCATAGAGAAAAATAAAACTATATAAGAATATACCCGATCTCACCATATATACCTGTCTCCAATTGATAGGACGCTCTGTAACTGTGTGTACCACATATGATATGCTATTCTACTCAAATGAACTAGGTAATCACTGAAATCATCTCAATGGACCAATGAATCTTAGTCCTGGCAAGGAAAATCTACTGAAACCAAGCTCTGAAATGGTTGAGGCTGTAATGATCCATGCTAAAACCCCATGTGAAAATAGCTCGGAATAGAATAAGAGATGGATTTGTATGTTGCATCATGGTATCCCAGCGACAAATGTATATGTATAACGGGTACCTAACCTAGGATCATCCCATCATTAGTGTTGTTGATTTGTCACATTCCTCCCTCCCTTTGATTCACAAATGGATTTTGAATTTTGCAAAATAATCCCATAACTTATTCATTTATCTCGATGGAAACCGTGCCTCTTTGACTTGTAAGACAATAGATAAAGTGTTTAGTACCTCATCATTTACATTTGTAGCATATTAAAAATTAAGATTTACCTTTCATTTGCCTTATTTATTCATTTTTTCTTATATTTCGCGCAATGTGTTCAAGCAGTTCATCCCACACAAGAACATGGTGCACCCTATGAATTTATAGGGCACACTGCATCCAATTCTTTAACAAAGTGCACTATCTACAAAGGATTCATATTTTAGAAGTGTATCACTGTCCAAGAATAATAAAAAAACCCTTGTGGTTTATTGATGTGATTTAGAATATATAAAAACACCATTGAAGGTGCTTCCTATCATTATTAACACATTGGTAAAACATACTCATATTTGTGTGGTGCATTGTTTAATATATATGAACAGCTTACTATACATACCATCGTCATAATGCATCGCTTGTGGTGCATTCCACCATTATAAATGCACCATTCACAATTTTGTGTGTGGAACCATATATATCAATCGACATTGGTATGTACAGAGGCACTATTTATGGCACGCCCACATATACTAAGCACAACGCTAATAAAAAAAAATGAGCTATCGGTGTGGCTTGGAGTATACAAACTCTTTGTACAAAGTGCGTTGCCTTTTTGTTAAACCCACTAGAAACAAAGGTTAGAAAATACCATACAGTCCCGTTTGCTTATTGGATTGGGTTAATGAGCATATTGGACCTGCTACTCCTACCTGGGATCACTTTCACGTCTGGAACATGGTGGATGGTAGTACGATGACAATCATACCTCGTTTTAGCAAATTTATAGCTCGTTTGCAAGTTTATTTCATGGATTTTGGTTTGGAATGTTTCCATTTCCTAGAGATTGGTAGGGGATTCACAGATTGCGTTACTTTCCCAATGTGTTGGAAACAACACTCTATCGTGTATTTTTTTCTTTGGATTTCTCATGTTCCTATCCAGCCTCCTCATCTAAACAATACTATGTTTGGTTTTCTTCCTTCATACATAATCATGTCCAGAAGGCTTCAAGCTACCCAAAGACATGCTAGCATAGGAAAAGTAAGCTCATATTTTCGTAGGAATAGGGGTTCCTCGGACAATGGGGTATGAAAGTTCCATTCTGCGACACTTAAGAACAATAATGGATGACAGGGAAAAACAAGTAGTGGTGCAGCATCTAATTGGACATAGATATCGGGTTCGTCGCGGGCACTACTAGAAGATGAAAAATATGTTAGCTCGGGTCCTCTTGCAATCACAAGATTTAAGAAGGGATAAAAATCCCTTGTTGTCTCCTTACCCTGCTCCAACTCTTCATTCTTCCCCCTCTCCAAGTCCTTCTATGGTATTTAAGCAAATGGAGAATCAAGAAAAAAGGCCTTCAATGGACCCCCCTTTGGTCAAAAGAATACTGATATTGCTTCTACAAGTGGTCATATGAGAAATCACATGGAGATCAACAACACTTTGGACCTCTCCTTCAGGAAAATAGAGCCACTCCCAGTGAAAAAAGCTCCTGAATTTTCTTCAAGCTCGGAAGTTTATCGTTGCCCGATTTTGGAAGAGAAGCCCAAAGAAGCTAAAGATGGACACAACTTTGAGTAATCTCTTGGTTGAATGTATTTTTAAGTTCTCAATCAATGGTTAGATTTTATAGAAGCCTATCTTTTGTAGATGTTAGTATTATTTGTTCAGATCACAGAGCCCTCAGTGGTTTCTTTGGTACTCTGTTTATTTTGAATATGTATTTAGGCATAATCCTGCTCAATAGTTTTTTGACTTGTTACTCATGGAAGGAATATAGAGACAATATTTTAAATGATTACCCATAATTGGGAAGACTATTTATTTTTAAGTTTAGTTGGATTAGGTCTGAGAGAAGCTGTGTTGGGATCTTGAACATCTTGATAATCTTGTGCATGTAGTCACTACTTTTTGTATTATAATATAATTTCTTCATAGAGCTTACAACAAAAAATAATGCATCAATACATCAACATATATGCAAAAAAATATCACATGCACCAAACATCAAAATAGACCATCACTAAACGAAATAATATGTTTATTTTTATTTTACAATATCACTCAGCAATGCATCTAATATTGCATAAAGCATCGAGGCATTACAACATACAATGCACCATCTTTGATCATATACTAATTAATAAATATTGGTTATTGTATTTTAAAAAAGTAAAACTAAATGGTTCACTATTAAATTGATATAAACTCACTCGTGCATCATCATACATGACTCACCGACTTTGAATGTTCATACAACTAAACCATGATAGAGATATGAGAGTGAACCAATGCATCTAAATACAAAGAGAACTAACACATGTTAAAATATTTATTAACACAATATATGTATTTATGTTCAATAAAATTATAAATTTACTTGATTATTTAGTACCACAAAATAAACTAGTGCATACGAATATAAGGTGTACCGTCAATTTTGACTATTGGAAATAAATTATAGTATTGTATTTTTTTTAAAGTTCACAAACATATTAGTGTGTTGGGATTCCATAACCACACTGGACCATTTATACAAAAAACACATTGGTAAGGTCTTTATAAATTGATCCTATGTTGTGCTTTAATTCTAAGAATGAACCGATGCACCATGCTATCACGTGCATTAAGGTAGGGTAAACAAAACAAAAAATATCAGATGGTAATTCCATTTACAACTTGATTTCAATGCTTAAAACTACAGAAGAACTGATATTGTTATCATGTTTCTTGTAGTCTCCCTGATTGAGTAATTATGTATAGGATGTCAAAAGGGACAGGAAACTAAAGCCATGACCTACAGAAACCCTAACCCCCAAAGGATGGAGGGTTATCACGTCGGGTAAGCCTTCCTTCACTTTATGCCACTATAGAATCCCAAGTGACAATGGGGGAGACACAGATCTATCCTGAAAGGAAAGATCTAAAGAAAATCACCAGATCAAACTCTTGACGGAGAATACATAAGGTGAGTGCTTGAAACCCTAGATTTGGGGAATAGGCCACAAATTAAGGATACTTTAGTAGAGGTGGTTAACTACGTTGGAAAGGTTACTCAAGTTAAATAATGAGGTAGCTTATGGAATATTGGCTCAGATATAGGATTAGTGTGCTGGTTCAAATGATCAAACTTGAGACCCTGGGGGGATTTAAGCAGATAATTGAGAAATTTCAATACAAGGTTGATATTGATCATTTAAGGCTTCCTGCACACTGATCTGGATGAAGTATTTGAAAATTGAAAGAATATCCAAGTTACACCGAAAAACTGGCTACCCGACAAAGAAGGGCGCCTTTTCCCTAGATATTAGTGCCCGAAGATGGGACTATGGAGTCTAAAGTTGATGTCTTGGAGGGAGAGGAGGATTTGAGGGATGGCCTACACAACCCAGATCTCCAAATTTGCATATTCCCACTACAAATTGATCTAGTGATTTTTCCTACTTCTAAAGAGGGTTTTTTTCAGTGAAAGTAGTGATGAGCAATGCATGAGAAAATCAAAAGATGGAGAATTTACTCGAGAAACGTACCTAAATCATTGTTGATGACCTCCTAAATGATGAAGAATTCCTTTCTTGATATCAAATAAGATTTTCAAGCAATATTTTGATGAAGTGTTGCTTCTGCTATTGACCCTAGCGCCCTTGTGTACCTCTCACACCAAAGAAACTCAATCGGTATGGAAAATAAATAGGAAATGAAAGCTAAAATATGTACAGGGAAAATAAATCATAAATAATTTTCAATTCCCTGATAAGCAAGACCAAGTTACAACAACAGAGTGAGTCCCCCCACCAATGCACATCTCTTAGAATTGCTTCCTTGAACTTGCAGGTAAACATGAACAAGGAAATGTACAAAAACTATGATGGATTGACCTTAGTGTAGAAGAAAAGAAATTCCAGTCATCCTCTCATTGATTCATCAAACAAGAAACAAGTGTGTAGTCCCAGACAGAATCTCTTTATTCAATATTCTGGTGCCAGATCTCATGGCTACAATGGGGGGGATCACCTCTCTTAAATTGCTTGAGAGTGTGTCCACATTTTACTTAACTATAATCCTACGATTGATATTAATACATGGATCAAGTTGACCACTACAAATATCAACACATGGATCAAGTTGACCACTTCAAAGGGGGTGCACGTTTGCTCAAGGACGCCTCCCTAAGGTGGAAAACATAATATAACATAAGATACATCATGATAATACATAAAATGGGGTCACTAAGGGATTAATTCACCCTAGGACTCATTACAACCTCATATCATAAGATATAACAATGTAATACATCAATTAGCCAAGTTGAGGGGTGTCATTTGGGGGACGTCCTCATTGGATGAGCCAACAATAAAATAATCCAGACAAAAATGCTGACTGAAAGTGCTGAAGAACTGTCCGGGGAGCCAAATTACATCATCTAAAAAATTTCCAAGCCATTTCCTTGAGCCAACAAGCCAATGGCAATTTTTTCAATGAATTCCTTAGTTCATTTTCTGGTAGTACATCCTCTGAAACTAATAAAAATAATCATAACTCTATCCAAGATGAGAACTGGGGAAAACATACTGTATTGGATGATCTAGAGACATAGGAGAATGGTATAAGTGATTACTCATACCCCCTATAACACTGTAGTGCTCTAAGAGAACCAAAATCACTGCCATCTATAATAAAATTTGATCATTTTGCCAATAATAAAGTGATAATAATCATTTATCAGGAGATCTGGGGCCAAACTCTCAAAACTGAAACCGTAGTATTGGTCTTGAGCATGTTTGGAACAAATATAAGCAATGTTGTTTTTTGAGTCACTGCCTTGGGAACCGTGTTTGACTTGGTCAGTTGGGTTGATCAGGCCAAAGTACCTAAACTAGAAGTGAGATACTGTACCCATATGATCCTGCATGTATCCAAGGTTAGAAATGCTCCAATGGTGTATATCAAAACCAAGCTTAAATCATGTTATTCATAATTATTGTGACAATAATAATAATAGTAAGTAAGATATACTCGTGCTTCTGAAAAATCCCAGAACCTTTTGTAAGTCTGCTTGTTCATGCCATACTTACAAAGCTTAACCAGTGTGCTAATGATGGGTGAGGATGGAAAACAAGGCTAGGTAAAGGAGAATGACTTCTAACTTACTTTGACTATATGATCTCTTTGAATGATAACCAATACACTCAACCAAAGTGACATATACATGACAAATAACAATAGTGGATGGTGGTGTCTCACAAGTGGATAAAGTACTCAGGTTTGCTTTCCTCCAACTCTAGCAAGTTTTTCTTTGCACTTATCTTTCAATATATATCAACCTTCAAAGGTAGGAGCCCTTAAATCCTTCTAGGATCCAGTACTCACAAAGACATAGCCTTTGCAGGTTATTCTCACCCTGTTGCCCTGTGGGGGAAAATGAGTCGAACATTATACAAAGAGTGGATGCTTATCCTTTGACCAATGATATTTTTTCAATAACTTCTTTTTTTCACACATGATAGTAGCCAAACTACAAGAGCATGAGGTGCTCTACAAATCCTTTTGGTCTTGAGTAAATGACTAAGGCCTAGCCCCATTGCCAGCGAGAAGTCCATATCCCTGACGAGTTTTCCTCTCTGTGCTGCCCCTATGGAGGGTAGATGAGCCTTACATTATATAAAGAATGAGTTCTCAACCCCTTAGCCATTGAATACCTTTTAAACATTTATACTTAGCATCATTTAGATATAGCTTTTATGCGCATATCTAAATGGATAGATCCATCTTAACTATGGCTCTTGGTAGAGACATAATCATAAAATGGATGAAAACCTTGTGGGTTTCAACGAGGAGGGTTTTTCAGTTTTGCAGCCTCTTAACTATGTGCAATTTTTTTCCAGTTTAGGTGATAAGAATTTGAATAACCCTTCTCCAATTCACTCTGATTCTGAGAGTGATGACAGTGCTGAATATTATCAGGCTTCTTTGTTTGAAAGAAGTACTCATGATGTTGATACTATGGATACTATGGATGAGGATTTAATGGATACTGGTGTTGATCTTTTCGACTCCTCTTATGTAGATTTTGTAAGTTCCTCTCTAAGGAGTATGAACAAGATGAAGATCCCTTTGATTGTATGATTTTGAAAATGAATTTAGTTTCTAGTTTATTCTCCTGTGCAATGTTTTTCTTAATAGATCTAAGCGTGTTTGTCAGAATATACAGTAGCACCGAAAATTTTGTTTTTTGGAGAAAAAAATATCTTTCAAGATTAATGTTGTATGTTATATCCTAGATTTTTCCTTAGACATAGCCTCTCCTTTTTGGACCGTTGTTCTTATGTAACTATTTGTTGAACATGTTCATCCTTTCATCACTATATTGATACACGTTTCTATTAAAAAAACAATACAATAATTAAATGATAAAAACCACACTATAATGAATTAAATTGAAATCAAGAAAGATCATCTCTAACTATGAAAAATCACATAAAATTATGCCATACAATCACATATATCTTAATAGACAAAAACATTTCACATTAGATTGATTGTTACCAACTCAAATTGTTTAAAAACATTCGGTGATCAAGTTTCCATTTCCACCGTCATAACATGAAAATAAACAATATAATTAAATAATTAAAGATAACATTAATAAAATGATATATGAAAATTGTAAACCATAAAATAATACATGTACATATCACTCTTCATTTCCATCACCCTCATTGTCTTCCTCACTTGGCATGATAGCATGTTTTTCTAAAAAATATGTTTAGATCCATGCTCATGTATTAATATAAACCACCAATCCCTATCCAACACATTCGAGTAAAGAAATACTTGTTTGTAGTGTTTTGGGAAAACATAAGGCCCCTTATTTTCATCCCACGTCCTTTTAGATTTCATACATATCAACCCATTGTCACGATATTCCTTTACATTATTCCTAATGAACGTGTCCCACCACTTGAACCTAAAAATAACACACTAGAAAGATGAGAAGTCCACTTGAATGATCTCTTGTATCTTTTTGGCATAAACCAATTCTCCCCATATTTATATTTTTATCATGGTGGCTAACATGACTAGATTGGTCGAACTCGACTTACACTCCACATTCTTGTGTAAGACGTCTATCATCATCATTCTTGGTGAGAAAATGATGTCAATATGCCCATATAGATAGGGACAAATGCACCTATAAAAAAGTGAACAAATGATAGTGTCATATGTCTAATAATGTTATGCAACCAAGTCCCAAAAATAGGAAAAAAAGAACATAAATAGACAAGAAGAGAGTAATCCACTCCTTAATAATGAATAATATACATAAATAGAAATCCTCTTTGAGGGAGGAAAGTACTTACACAATGTACTGAGTACAAAAGACAATACAAGATATAATTATGACTAAAATGAAAATATCTCCTTCATATATATAGGAGACCAAGGTGTACAATTACAATAATAGACCCACTAATAAACTCAAGCCAACATGAACAATATGTAATACACCACAAAATAGGGGGCAATGCGCCACCCTATAGGGGAAATGTGCCCAACATTAGGGCTTAACATTATCCTCCCCTTAAGATTAGAAGTGTCCACAATTCTTGGATGCATCTGTATGAAGGACTCATCTTCCCATGCCGAATATGCAGCTATAAGTTCTTCCAATTGATGAGATAATCAATAATATAATGATTCTGTATCTATTTGGTCATTTTTTCGATGGTTTGTTCAGGTTCCCATATGATTTGTGATTCTTAAAAACTCCTTTGACGGTAATGTTGATCTTCCTTTAGTTTCATCTTGTTTTTTGACATCATTGAGATTTGGAGAACTACTTGATGGTGCTCTATGTGATCTGCCAATGCTTGAATTGTAGATTTTCCTGTCACTACTTCAACCATCTACTCAATTTCATTCTTTTGGTCATAGGGGTATTTGTAAGGTATGATTCTATAAGGAACTCTTCCCATATTTAAGTTAACAGCATTGTCCAAATCTTGAATAGGTGGATGACTTATTGGAATATCTTCAAATACCTTGGAAGGGTTTTTAAGGACCTTTGGATATTTGCTGAAATATGAGTCTTACATGTTTGAACGTATAGTGAGTATAACTTTGTAATTACACCTTGTTTTCCTTTCTTTGACAATGTTTTCATACCATTAGAGTTGATCACCTTGCTTGGTTTCCCTGTGATACCATTTAACACAAATTATTTTCCTTCCCAGGAAAATTTCATGAAAAGCTTATGAAAATTAAAAGCCACTATTCCCAATAATTGTAAGCATTGAACTCCTAATACAAAATCATCACCCCCGTTGGGATAGAAATCATGGGACTATTCAATACATATTCTCCCATAGTAATATTTATATTATGAAATTTCCCTGAACAATTGATGGTTCCTCCATATGCAATCATTACTTGAAATTATGTTGTTGGATATACAAAGCAATTGAGATATTTGGATACTTTACAGTGAATGAAATTATGAGTACTACCATAACCAATCAACGTTGTTACCTTTATATTTTTTTATATATCCTTAGATTTTGAGAGTTTGAGGAGTGTTAATTCCAGGTAAATCATGACAAGATATGGTGCCAAGTAATCACTTCTATTTCATGCCCTTGAAGTGGTTCTTGTTCTTTTTTTCTTCCTTTTCACATTCTATGTAGAAGAGTTTATTTTCTCCACACTTATGTCCCTTAGTGTACTAGATGGCACAATTAAATAATAGACCTTCCGCTTTTCTTTCCTCTAGTTGTTGAGGTGTCAACCTATGAGGTTGGTTAGAAGGAACATCATTATCTTTGTATGTGTTGGAAGTGGTATTTCTAGTAGTTATCACCATATTTTTAATTTCAGACTTCCTTTCCATCATGAAATCCTTCTCTAGGGATGATGGTTTAAACAGACGTGCCTGATGTTGAATGTTATCCTTCAATGTTCCAATAAAGAGATCTAAAAATTTATCTTCTGAAATAGTGTTCACTTTGAGACTTAGCTACTGGAATTACTTGATGTGTTTTGTAACTACACCTTTTTGCTTGAGATTTAACAACTAGCTAAAGAAGGTGTTTCTATTTATATCCCCATAATGTGAAATCAATTATTTTGTGAATATAGACCAAGAGATAATAGAGTCCTTTTTACTGTCACAAAGACATAACCCTCTCTATCGCAGAAACCATAAATGCGCTCCCTTCAATCCTACACATAATACTTACCAATTGAACTCCTACCATTAATGCAAAGTTACTCCTTAATTAATTCATGGGGTATCGTTCAATTCCTCAATTCATCTACAGTATTAAAAATTAGTAAATTCCTTAGAAAATGTCAATACCCCCTTTTTATTGCAAATACTCCAATGAAACACTAATTGAAACATGCATCCAGGACATGGTACGACATGATTGTCAATACCCCCTTTTTATTGTCCATAATTTCTTCATTGCATTTGCATAGAATACATCTATTGGGGCCTTACTAGCATCTCTTTTGGTCGTTGTGCCAACTCAATATATTGTTTGATAATTATATCCAAGTGAAGTTTTGAATTTTAATAGGGCAATGAAGATTCCATATGATTGACCACCACAGTAATATTTTTTCTTATCAAATCATTGGAGGATAAGGCCTAATATATTAATTTTTTTTAGTATACTTATTTCCTTATTCCAAGACCACTTCAATTTATCGCCCATACCCTATAAAAATATTGCATTGTGGGATAACAAGGAGATATAATGGTTCCATTCCTTTGTTAAGACCCCCTATAAATTCAATTCATCTATAGAGAACTAATTATGGATCCATTTATCAAGATCCCCCTTGTATCCGAACATCAATCAATCTAGTCGTACCTTTCATGTGTAAAACAAATTTTAGGTATTTTTAGAGGTGGAATTTTCTAATGACACCCACCCAAGGATATTCACCAAGTATGATTTTATCCCCCCTTCCCACTTTCCATACCACCCATCGGCCTAATACTAGGAAGGATCACACCAAACCTTTCCACACATTTAAATCCCTTTGAGGGACTTGCTCTCCTATCTAATCCAAGATTCTGAAGTGTGTGCATTAAAAAAACGTATGTTTCATGGTCTTCCCCTATATTCCTTCATTAAATATATGTATTTACAAACGTTTTGTTGCGATATCTTGTTTGAACTAGTAAATATATCTTATACCCCACTCATTTAAATCCTTTGTCTTTTCTAAATAAGACCACTTAACTAGTGTTATTTCCATTTTTTTTTTTTCTTTCCAATCCAAATAATTTTGAAATAGTTTTTGTTCATTCTATCCAAAAAGATTTTTGCAACGTGTGCTAAAGAGAGCCAATATACTAGAAAAATTTGCAAAACATATTTAAACATAACTAATCTTTGACCAAAGGATAACCATATAAAGCAACATAAAGAGACCATAGCTTCTATTTTCGTAAACCAAAACGAATGAACACATCTTTAATCATTTGGTTTTAGGTACAAACCTAAGTATTACAAATCTTGATCCAATGCATTGGAATTTCAATTCAAGAGAAATTTCACTAAAGAGAATCAAAGACGTGTTATGGTTTATCTGATTAATTAGGATCTTTATCTAAAAGAAGAAAAAGCACAACAAAATATCCAAGATGCACAAGCTAGAGAAGATAAACAAGACACAAATATTTTTCTCAAGGAAACCATAAAGGCGAAAACCCCGCAAACTTCCTCAGAATAGTTCTGACATTAAGACACTATCACAAGATAGAAAAACCCAAGTATAAGAAGCCTTTAGTAGATCTATCTCTCTCTTCCTTGTTCTTCTCTCTCTCCTCATGCAAACTTGAGTGAGTGAGTGTGTGTATAAATGAGGGATGGCACCACCCTATTTATACCCTTCAAGTGACTGACCTTCTAACTTGATTGGGACGACCTCTTACCCTAGCAGGGACGAATTCACCTAGGGAGACTTCAAAAATACATTTCACTATATTAAACTAGGGACTACTGCCCTGACTTACAACAAAGGTTGTACCTCAAGGACCATAGAAAATAATGACATCCTGAACAGAGGGAAACACATCTTCGATGGGGGTACAACACCATACAATGATAATAAACATCAGAATATCTTCCAAAGTTACAAATACAATAACACTCCCTCTTAACTAGGAAGGTGTTCTCTCACCACAATCCTCAACATATTTTCTCACGTCATTATGACAAAGTCATCATCGTAGTCATTGCCATAGTATTCATCCTATTGATCATAGAACAATAACATCTTGTCGGATCTATCTGTCATCGAAAGTTTCTATAGAGTCAGCCTTGTTTCATGTTGGGTGTAGGCCCTCCTCATCTAGGTCTTTGTCATATCCATGAGCAAGACATCGCATAGGTACAACCCAGGACCATCCATTACATTGCCATTGCAATCATCTACATATCCTACCCTCATCTTTTTGTATCCATATCATCTCATCATTGCACATGGAGCACAACCTAGATTCATATCATAGACCACTTGCATTCTACCAACATATGAGCATGTAGGGACTCATTACGTCACCAAAGAAACCTGCATCTTCCACTATGCAAGAATCTCCTAGGAGCACACCAAGTGCATTACGTCTCATGGTCAACATGTGTTCTATAAACATAAGAGTATGCCAAGGCTCATTACATCTCAACGACGACCTGCATCTACCACTATGTGATAACCACCCAGGTGCACACCAAGTCCCTTATGATCGATCATCTCCAACAAGGGAACACACATAAGGAATGATTACGTCTGAGAACAACTTGCATACCATGCCATGACTTTTACGTTCAAGTACAACCTCAAGGGCTTATTACATCTAAGGAAAACCTACATATCACGTCAAGACTAATTACATCCAAATACAACCTTCTAGGACTCATTACATCTAAGGAAAACCTGCGTATCACACCAAGTATGATTACATCCAAAGATGACCTGACAAGACTAATTACATCTAAGAACAACTTATGTGCCACACTAAGACTTTTACGTTCAAGGATAACCTATATAGCTTTCCATGTGAGATATCATGCATCTGTGTCTTTCGGTCTCTCGTCATCTCTAGCATGGGAGCACACCGAGACTCATTATGTCACCAAGAAAACCTATGTCTCCGACCATTATAGAACTCATCACTCCTTCTTTCTAGGGACCTCGTTCTAGATCACACCAAGTATCTCTCTAAAGTACTCAAACTTTACTTCGGCTAGAGGCTTGGTCAACACATCGGCTATCTGCTCATCCGTTGCCACGTACTGGACCTTCACTGCTCCGCTCTACACCATATCTCAAATATAGCGGTGCTTGAACTCGATATGCTTCGACTTTTCATGGAACATCAAGTTCTCCGACAACTTCATGCAACTTTGGTTGTCACAAAAGATACATATCCTCTATCTAGAGATCAAACAAATAAGATAGTAGCTTTCGAATCCATACTGCCTCACAACTGGCCGAGCAAGTTGCAAAACACTATGTATCGGTTGTACTCAATGCCACGTATGACTACTTCTTTCTAAAGCAGGAGATCATGTCGGATCCTAAACTGAAGCAAAATCCTGAAGTGCTCTTCCTATTAATGGCGCTGCCTACCCAATCAGAATCAACATAACTATGCAGTTAAATATTCTAATTCACATCACTTGATCCCATAATCAATTGTACCCTTCAAGTACCTTAGTACATGCTTTGCAACAATTAGGTGAACTTGTCTCGGATCTGTCAGGAACTGGCTCAGGGTGTTCACAACAAAGCATATGTATGGTCTCGTATTTGTTAGGTACATCAATGAACCAATCATCTAATGATACATCATGGCATCAACTAACTATGATGAAGCATCACACAGTAGCTTCAAGTTCGATGCCATCGGTGTGGTTATTGCCTTACATTCCAACCTTCTGAATCTCTTCAAAATATCCACTGCATACTTTCCTTAACCAAGGAAATTCCCATCTTCCCTCTGCCACAACTCCATGCCTAAGAAGTAGTGCATCATTCCTAGGTCTTTCATTTTGAACTCAGTGGTAAGCTTCCTCTTTCCATATAAAATGAGTTCATCTTCACATGTCAGAAACAAGTCATCAACATATAGCAAGAGCATCACCGGTCTCCCACCTTCAACCTTGAAGTAAAGGTTGGATATTCTTTACTCTTAGTAAAGACTAAGCTCATCAGGAAGTTTTCCAACCTATCGCACAATTTACTAGATGCATGTTTCAATACGTACAAGGATTTCTTTAATTTGTACACATGATTCTTCTTGTCATTTGTCACAAATCCTAGTGGTTGCTCCACGTACACATCCTCTTCGTTCATGCATACACTAATTGAAACATGTCAATACCCCCTTTTTATTGTCAATATTCCAATGAGTTTATATTGCAAATTTTAGAAGTTGGTTGGTCATGAAAAGAAGGATTGTTGTGAATTGGATCTGATGAGGGAGCACACTTTAGATGCGTACAAAGTTCAAGGGGAGGTTGCACCAGAAGGAGTAGTGCAGCATAATAATGTCTGGAGGGATCATAACCAAACCAGTAGATGAGGATTCAGAGGTAGAGGCCAGGGAGGTTTTGGCAGAGGAAGAAGAAAAATAATTTGTTATAACTATGGACAATCAGGACACTTCACAAGATATTGTTAGAACCCATGTTCGAAATGTTCATACCAAAGAGCATTGGATCACACTATTGAGGATTGTCCCTTGCTAATAGAAAAATGGTAGGAAAAGGGAAATCAAAATCAAAGTCAGAATTAGAACCATAATGTCTAAAATATATCTATATAATTATGAGAGGATCAACATACTATTACAGTAGTTACACGTGGGGAAGTTATGATGACAGGTGATAGAACAACACAAGAAAAGCAGTGCAACCCATGGATTAGGAAAGCAGTTGGAAACCCACAATCATTTAACCCTCATAAGGAATAGGAGGCCTATATTGAAGCCAAAAAGGAGTTTGGATTGTTATCCACGACTCATCCAGTGCATGATACATTACCAAAATATGGTCATTCAATTCCAAAGAGATCCCCATGAAAGGTAAGTTCTTTGAAGAGATTCTTACAGATTTGTTTAGGTATATTAAAATATGAAAAATAATTTAAAGGACTTTGCAGTTTGATTGATTAATATGACCAAGAAGTAGTAGAGCCTGTAAAAGAAAAGACTATAAACCAATTAAAAAAGAAAAGGGGAACATGCAAGGAAGTACACCTTAGTGCTTATATTGGGAATTATGACATGGATTTTATAATTTTATAATTAGGGTTGGATGTAAATTTTCTTAGTAAGAAATTATGGGTAAAGATGGGTAAAACTAAGCTTGTGTGTTCAACAGTGCAATTAAGACTATCAAATCAGCAGAAAGTAGTCCAATTTGGTAGGTTAGTAGGTGTACCTGTTGAGGTGGATGGATTGCAAACCTATGAATATTTTGAAGTAATTGAAATA
>LPNX010827839.1:0-19679 GCA_001517045.1 Pseudotsuga menziesii | reverse complement strand
GGGGGGGGGGGGGGGGGGGGGATGAGGGTTATTGCAGCCCTAGATCCTCTTGAGGGTTAGTGATATGTTGATTCTATTAGAGAGGAATATGATGTTCAATGGTTGGAAAATATTTACAAAATTACCTAAAGAAAGGATGATTATAGAAATCCTACAACATATGGTAATCTCACTTGGTGTAGCATCAGTTCGTGTGCATTAGATTTAGATGAAGGACTAGAGAATTGGAAAAATAGGTTGCATGAAGTTTCCAAGAGGCAGTGTTCTCAAATTACCAAATCATTGAACTGGATTAGCACAAAGGTAAGTAATATACATGTGTATGATGATTTAACAAACTTACATTCTTTTATTTCTGACTTGATAATGCGAGTTCCAAAACAATAGAGGGTATTAGCTTTAGATGTAGCCATAAAGGCTACCTTAACAAGATGGTAGAATACTCATAAGAAAAGTATAGAAGGTTGGTCATAGTGTAAAAATTTGTTAGAAATAAGATTTGGTGAGGGAATTGAGTATGTCGAGGTGAATTATAGTGGTTTGACTAGCCCTACATAACATTTAGTAGAATGTGATGCAACTTGGAGGACTATACCTAAGCAAGAGTGGGTACACATGTTTATTCATACATTAGATATTATACTAGGAAACTCATATACATAGTTGGAACTGCGACATGAAATTACAGACTAGGAGGATATAATTATGAACTCTAAAAATACTTTTTATCTTTGAGGATGAAAGTCCAACATTGGATGTATCTCTACAAGTTGTTAAGCCATTGTTTTTTGAACAAACACCTTTACTTGGATATAACATGCCAAGTTGGGTTGCGACATTTCAACAAGCATTGGAATGTTATAACATTACTGGGGACCAAGAAGTTGATGACCCAAGGGGCCTGCATATACTATATTTAGAGGGTAATCATGACATAGGAGGGCCTGATATAGATTATACCAATTATGTGAATCCTTTGAAGACTATAATAGTCAATATTGGTTCGGAAGAGAATCCTAAGTTTGTTAATATAGGGGACTATTGGGATGATGATACAGTTGGAAAAATCATTGTTTTATTGTATGAGTATCAGGATTTGTTCCCTGCTAAGTTTTCGTAAATGAAATGAATATACCACTTAAACCTAATGTGAAACCTGTTTAACAGAAACCTTATAGGTTTAATCCAAGATATAAACAGAAAGTGAAGGATCAAATTGATAGGATGTTGAATGTAGGAATGATTGAACCTATGGAATAACCAGAGTGGATTACCCCTATGGTAGTATGATTGAACCTATTTTAAGAAATTTGAATGATGCATGCTTACATGATCAATTCCCCGCCCTTTTTATAGATTAGGTGTTAGAGAATGTTGGAGGCCAAGATGATTATTCATTTACTGATGGGTTTTCTAGATACCATCAGATTAAGATTGCTAAGGAAGGTCAACAGAAGACTACATTTG
This sequence comes from Pseudotsuga menziesii, assembly GCA_001517045.1. Taxonomy (NCBI): domain Eukaryota; kingdom Viridiplantae; phylum Streptophyta; class Pinopsida; order Pinales; family Pinaceae; genus Pseudotsuga; species Pseudotsuga menziesii. Next base: position 18,212 of record LPNX010827839.1, on the reverse strand, counting down.
CAACAGAGTGGGGTTTTTATTAGTATATAGTGATGTAATTTGAGCTGAAGAATGATCGTGTTATTTTCTCCAGGGTAGTTGTTGCAACTTTCAAAGATTTATTCATAATTTTTTAGAGTTACACTTCAATGATTGGACAGTTTTTGGCTTATTAAATAATCATATTGAGAGTTTAAGGTTGATGCCGAAATGATGTATACAATACCAAATCTATTTGAACTTAAAGAAATGTATCATTTATGCTCATTTTGGTATTCTACTAGGACATGTAGTATGTAAGAAAGACCTTTAGATGGATCTTGCGAAGATTGCTATCATTGTAGAATTTCCACAACCTACAATAGTGCAATAGTTAAGGACAACACTGGGTCATATATGTTACTACAAAAACTTTATTAAGGGATATTCACATATTATTGAACCTATGGAGAAGTTGTTGAAGAAATATATTAAATTTTAGTGGAATGAGGAATGTTAAAAGAGTCTAGACACCTTAAGCAAAAATATGGTAACTGCGCCAATCTTGGTCTTTCCATATTGAAGGGAAGATTTTATGTATATGTTGATGCTTCATCTGTAGCGTTGGGTGCAGTTTTGGAATAACAAGGAGAATGAGACATAGACCATCTTATTGCTTTTTCTACCAGGAAATTATTTACAACTGAAAGGAACTAAACTACTATAGAATGAGAAGAGTTAGAAATGGTATATGCACTTCAGAATTTTAGACACTATTTGTAGGGGTCTCATTTTAAGATGTATATTGACCATTTTGATTGAAAATATCTAGTTAATAAGATAGTGTTGGCGGGGCATATATGCAGATGGTTGTTGTTATTTTAAGAATATTATTTTGAGATTGTAGTTAAACCATGAAAGTTAAATGTGGGCCTTGACCATCTATCGAGGTTGGAGACAGGAGAAGAACCAATAAACTTGGATGGTAATCTACCCAATGCACAATTATTTTCAGTAAAGATGGTGGATCATTATTCTGAAGACATTGTTCAATTTTTTAGTATAGGTATGGCTTCTGTAGATTATACTATGGTGCATAAGAAATAGTTGGTTGTAAAAGAAATATACTACCATCTAATAGTAGTAAAGTTGTATAAGTTGGGTCCAGATAAAATCTTGAGAAGATTTGTGCTAGAACATAAAAGGACTATTGTTGGCCCTAGGAAAAGATAGGCAGAATTCAACCAGAATTATGCTTGGACTATGAAGAGTCCGGTTGAACGACAAAGGAATATGCGACGGAGGAAGATCTACGACAAAATAAGAATTTATAGAGGAAGCTGCGATAGAAGCATCCATGAGGGAAGAGTTCACGACAGAAGGGAAGCTGCGATCAGAGCAGTCGTGATGGAAGCAACCATGATAGAAGAATATGTGCAACACATGAAAAGGACATCCTGAGAAATTGTGGGTAAGAATTTAGTTAGGATACCACATGATTTGGGGAATAAAGCATCTTTTTATTTTGGGTTGATAGTTCATTCTGATTGTTGTAACTAAATGTATGAGAATAGGAATGACATCCTGTCAGCTAACAGAATAGAGTTGATTCATTACGACCTGTAAGAGTCTATAAAAGGAATACTCCAAGATGAGTGTGGGTTGTGATCACCTAGGTCTTTTTTGTATTTTGTCTTAGAAGAGTTGTAAAGTCGAAGAGTTGTAGAGAAGAGATTTGATCCAGGTTGTGTGCGGATGGACAATAAAGTGAAGGAGAGGTAAACTTCAGAGGTGAAAAACTAGAGAGAATGAGAGGAGAGAAGCTTGTATAGATTGTAGAGAAGATATAGAATAGAGTCTGTAGCTGAGTGCGCAGATGAAAGGTGCTATATATTTCTCATGCCAGATGAAGAGAACCTTAGTAGTTTTTCCTAAATGGGATTCCACATTAAATGTTGTATCAGTGTGTATTTGATGGATATGTCTATGTTGAATGAATGTATGTTGTGAATAAGTAGGCCTAAATATATTGACTAGCATTTGTTTATGAATGAGTTCTTATATGCATGTGTTGCACCATTGACAGATAGAAGAGTCTGTGTTAAGCTTTATATTATTGTTTTAATATCTGTTCATGGATAATTAGAGTAATATCTTGAATGAACATAATAAGAATAAGAAACACACACCCCGACTTCAGTCGAGCAAGCTAGTAAGGTGTCAAGGAAGAGGAAATCCTCACACAACTCCAGAAACTTGGTTCTAGAAGTCACCTATAATATATATCTCAGGTGAGACTGCATCTTCATTGCAGGTTCTGCTGACTGAGCCTTTCTCTATCGAGCTGATATATTGGGCTTTGTTGACAGACAACCAAGGGTTTGAAACTGGGTCGAAGGAGGAAATGCCAACAAATGATTATGTTGTTGGGATTGTGAATAATTTTGTGAGGGATATGTTTTGGCATCCGACAAAGCTGAAAATTCAAGAGTGGGTGGATTCTAAGGAATTTGAGTTTGCACAGGAAGAAAGTGGAGGATCACTGTTGAGTCTAGAAAAGTGGTTGGAGCATTATATATATACCAATATTCACAAGATATTCTTATGTGAGTTTCATGTTTTGTTGTATGAGTGGTTTTTGAAGCTAGCAACCCAGTGAAACAATTTCCAACAAAGAGAACTGATAGAGTGGAGTACTCAACTGATTCAGTGGATGAAGAACATTAGCAACCCTATATCTAGGGATGTTTATTTCTAGGTAGATAATATTTTGGAAGGATACATTTTTGAGTTTGTTTTAGACACAATAACATCATATAGTGAGGCAGAAAGAAAAAATTTCCAAGGACCTAGAGGAAGATACTTGACATGTTTAAGAATTTGGATAAAGATGCTTGTATGTGAAAAATGGATCTTAAGAACGAAATCTGACAAGTAAAGAACTATGTATAAAGACCTGAGCTATGTTGCAAACGACTTGTGAGAAAAATGGAGCAGAGTAAGTTGAGATGTTCCTTGGTGATAGAGGAACTACACTAGAGGGTGGACGTCTAAGAAGTGGAAGGATATTTTGGTTGGGAAAAAGAAAAATAACTATGACAAGAAGAGGATGTTGCAGTACGACCAGAGGAAAATACTACGAGTTGACGTCACACTTTAACGGAGGTTCTTGCGATGAGGAAGAGGAACACCAACCTGTCTCTGAAAGGGAAGAAGAAGAAGAAGAAAAATCCCGAGATCCAAAATACGAATACAACACACCTACAACAACATGTACGTCTCCGGAGGTAAGTTCCAGAAACTCATCTCCCAGTGGGTTTGTCAATACAAGTAATACTAACTGTGGGAATAGTGCACAAGGGAGTACTGCGAGCCAAAAATTTTATCCAACACTACCAAGGACCAATATAATGGTTGGAACTGATGTTAAGTTGTTGATATTCAACGGAAATGGGTTAGAATACCTATAATAACATTGGTTTATATGTGAAGCCTTGTGGACCATGTGATAGGTCCAAGATGAGGCCATAAAGACGGATCAAATGATCACAACACTAAGGGGTCGTGCATTGGACTGGTATATGAAGTTCTATATGGTTCCAACATGAGTCGCTTAGAAAAAACTCAACCAAATTTGAGTAGGACCAATAGTTTAATTTAGAAATCCCAAATCTAAATCTCAGTGTATTATAGAGATTAAATAAATTAAGGAATTGTCTCAAATTGTGCCTGGGACTTTAACCAGGGATTTAAGACATTGATGGATAAAGTAAGATTCTATATGTCAGATGTATAATGAAAAGAGTGGTTCATTGTAGCTTTGTTACCGTACATCTAGATTCCCTTAATGCAATGAAATATTGTGTGACGGACCGAAGCTATGGAGTTGGCCATGAAGCTAGAATCATTACATGTAGGAAAGATTGGTGTATGAATGATGCACATTTAGTCGCAACTAGACAACCTTACACTACGACTCCATGACATTTAAAAAGGGAAAGAAATTCAAGAGGAAATGTGGCATACCAAATGCAGAACAGAGGGACATCATAAGGATAACTTGTCGACACTCATGAATTATGTCGCATCGGGAGTGTCGAACCCGATAAATACATGAGGGATGCCTTGGTGTAGAATATGTCAAACTAGAGGACATCGGTCAAAATAGTGTTTGTACTTACATAAGATTGTAAGTGCACCAGCTAGTTTATATTGTAAATTTTGTAAATCAGTAGGCCATGATGAGAAGGAATGCAAGGCATTCCACCTACTGCAGGAGAAAACGGTTGACACCTATTTAATGAAGAATGGAGACAAGATGCAAGCAGAACGGGCTCAAGATCAATATCCACAAGCTCAGTATCTTCAGCCCTAGTATCCATAGAATCAATACCTACAACAACAATACCCTCAATAAAGGGGGGTGTAAATTTTAGAGTTCGAGGACAAGGAGGAGGATTTGGTCATGGAAGAGGCCAAATAATATGTTATAATTGTTGGAGACTAACACATTTTACCAGGGACTGTGTGGGTCCTACAAAGACATGTTTGTATTGAAAATACTTTGATCATACTATCGAGTAGTGTCTACAGTTGATTACAAAGTGGAGGGATAGAAATGTGGGAAATCCAAACCCTCTGCAGAATCTCAACCCAAATCCCAACCAGAATATCCAAAATATTTATGGTGATCCGAGGGAATCGCATATAGTTTTCATAACAAGAGGAGGTACTGCAACTGTAGCATACCAATGTGCACAACATGAAAAACTACAAGTGCAACCAATAGCACAAAATAAAGCACCATTCGACATCCAAAAAGAAAAGGAAGTATTCTTGGGCACGCGACTAGAATTCGTCGACAAGAATCAAGCATCGACGTCTGGTGCTACACTACCAAGAATACCAATAATGGAGATGCCTGGAAGGTTTGACCAGTTATTCTGAAAGCAACCAGCGGGAAAGGTTAGTAAGATTAAAAAGTTTTTAAAAATATTCTTATCACCAATACAAGATAAAGATGATGTCGCGGAATTGACATCTCTAATAGAAGAACCTTAAGAAGATGTGCGACCGGACAGAAGGGTAAACCATGTGGGAAAAGATTAAAGACTGGTCACGAGTTAAGGATGACTTCCCAGATAGGAGCCTATCATATGGACTAAATTATCCTTGACTTGGGCTCTAATTTCAACATTCTCACGAGACAAACATAGGAAATCATGGGGAACCACGACTGGAGTGGTCTCCTATTCAGCTCAAATTATCAAATTAGTCGAAATTCCTACCTATCGATCGACTGACTAGAGTTCCTGCTGAGGTAGAATGCCTGAGAACGTATCTTGACATTGAATTAATCAACATTGTCGATGACACAAACTCATATCCTGCACTTTTGGGGATCGACTGGGTGATTGATAATCAGACCATTGTCAATTTTAAGAAAATAATCTTAACATTTGAAGATTCAAATTTAAGGGTGGTCACACCAATTGATCTGCTAGAAGGTCAGAGATACGTTGATCCAACAAATAGTGAAGGATAAGGAGATTATCTGTACCATATTTATAACATCACATCTACAAGGGACGATTATGTAAATCCAATGGCCGACGAAAATATTAGTTTGCGGAGTATTAGTTCCTATACATCTAATTTTGGTGAAGCATTGGAAAATTGACAGAATAAGATGCATGGAGTATCTGTGAGAAGGTGCGCAAGAACTACATGGTCTATGTTATGGGTAGGAATCTAGGTAAGTTATCTACCAACATATGAAGATTTACCTAAACTTGCATATTTTGTGATAGAGTTTGAAGAAAAAGTCACACAACATCAGCGCATTTTCTCCCTAGACTTTGCATAGAAATATACACCCGCCAGATGGTGGGTCACACATAAAGAATCCATCTCAAAATGGCCACAATGTCGAAGATTGATGGAGTTAAGATTCAGAGAAGAGATCAACTATACTAGTAAAAAATATATAGGATTGACTAATTCTATCGAACATATTGAGTATTTTCGTGTGACATGGGAAGCATGTCCATGACAAGAATGGGTTCATCAAGTCATACACACATTAGACATGATACCAAGGAAATAGTATGCATCAGTTGAACTGAGAAGAGGTACTATTGAATGGGATGAACAAGCTACTACCTTTATACACACATTTGAATTTGTCGATGATCATCCATTGATTGATGATGCATTGCAAGTAATCAATATAAATATTTTTGAATATATATGTGTCGCAATGACAAACTTCAATCAACGCAATGCAACAATCCAACACTAGAAAGAATGATATAATGTGACGAGATAACCTAATGACGATGACCCACTTGATGTAAACATACTAGAGTCTAAATATACACATGCACTAGAGGGATTTGGTATTTCTAGTGATAAGTTTGTGAATACACTGATATTTAAGAAAGTAAACATTGGCTCCCCGGAAAATCCAAAATTTGCCAATATTAGAGATTACTAGGATGATGAGACTATTGAGAATATTATGACCTATTGCATGAGTTCCAAGATATGTTCCCTACAAAATTATCAGGAATGAAAGGAATTATCAGAGACCTTGGAGAAATGAAAATACCAGTAAATCCCGACGCAAAACGTGTAAAGCATCAATCATACCGACTGAATCCGCGATTTAAAGAAAAATACAAGACATAATTGGACCGAATGATGGATGCAGGTATCATAGAACATGTTAAAGAAGTAGAATAGATTAGTCCAATAGTAGTCCAAGATAAGAAGGCTACGGATGAAGTAAGAATTTGCGTCGACCTAACGAAATTGAATGATGCTTGTTTACATGACCCATTTCCAACTCCATTTACGAATGAAGTATTAGAAATTGTTGGGGGTCAAGAGGTTTATTCATTCACTGATGGGTTCTTTGACTACCATTAGATCAGAATCACAAATGAATATTGACAAAAGACAACCTTTGTGACGGAGTATGGTTCTTTCCAATACACGGTAATTCCCTTTGGACTCAAGAATGCTCCTGCTATCTTTTCCATTATAGTAGTGGCTTCCTTCAAATATTTTATTCATAAATTTCTTGATATCTACTTCGACGATTGGACAGTATTTGGGCTCATTAGGGATCATATTGAGAACCTCAAAATGATGCTGGAACGGTGTATCCAATATCAGATTTTGCTAAACTTAAATAAATGTATTTTTTATGCCCCTTTTAGAATTCTCTTAGGTCATGTGGTTTGTTGTGATGGAATCTTAGTCGACCCTGCTAAAATTTTGATTATCGTCGACCTACTACCACCTACTACAATGAAGCAACTCAAAACAACATTGGGACATACAAGATAATATCAAAAATTCATTAAAGGATATGCGGCGGTGATTGCTTCGATGGAGAAGTTAGTGAAGAAAGATGTTAAGTTCCAGTGGATGGAAAATTTCCAAGAAAGTCTGGACACTCTAAAGAACAAGATGGTTACAATGCCCATACTTGTATTTCCATACTAGAAAAAGGAATTTCATGTACATGTCAATGCGCCATCTTTCGCGCTCGGTGTGATACTAGCACATACTGGAAAAGGTTTGATTGATCATCCTATTGCCTTCACTACCAGAAAATTATCAACAACAGAGAAGAACTATACAATGACAGAAAGAGAGGGACTAGATATGGTATACCCTCTACAGAATTTTCGAAACTACTTGCTAGGTGGACATTTAAAAATGTACACATATCATTCGACATTGAATACATGATCAATAAGATAGTGTTGGGGGGGACATTTTCCAGTGGATTCTCCTCTTTTAGGAATTTGACTTTGAATTCAATGTTAATCCGGGTCGATTGAATTCAGGGCCATGCCATATCTCGAGTATTGAGAGTGGCGAATAACCTGGTAATCTCAATGATAGTCTCCTTGATGCACAATTATTTGTGATCACAATGTTTGAATATCATTACAGATACATCATACAATTTTTTAGTATAGGCTATGCACCAGTTGAATTTACTACTGCACAGAAGAAACAATTAGTTGTGCAAGAAACAAATTTCTAGTTAACCGCTGGACAATTATATAAAATGGGTCCTGATGATATTCTCTGTCGTTGTGTCTTATAACACGAACGACCAATGATACTCAATGAAGCACATCTTGGTGTCACAGGAGGCCATTATGATGGAAAAGATACAGCACGAAAGATATTGCAAGAATAATTGTGCTGGCCCACCATGCATGTGGATGCTCGATAATACTGTCGCAATTGTGATGTCTATCAAAGAACCGGAAAGTTGTCATGACGAGAACAAATTCCATTGGTACCTCAAGTAGCTTTCCATGAATTTGACAAATGGGTTGTAGATTTTGTGGGACCTATTAATCCAACAGGGAAGAGAACAAGTGAAATATATATTATTATTGTGATCGATTACTTAACCAGATGGGTTGAAGCAGCACCAGTGAAGGATTTTATTGATGTGACTGTTGCCAAGTTCCTGTCTGACAATGTTGTGACTCGATTCAGATGCTTGAATATTTTGATAAGTGACCAAGGTATGCATTTTGTCAATTAGTTGATTGAATAATTAACTGAAGAATTCCAGATCCAGCATAGAAAGACAACTCCATATCACCCTCAAGAAAATGGTGTTATTGAAGCATTTAACAGACATTAGAGTAAATTTCAACTCAAAATGGGCCTTTCAACCCTAATTCAAATTCCATTTCATCATGTGTTAGCCAATGAGATTTATTTAAATTTGAAATACCGTATAGGTCTTCAAAAAAAAATTATTTTAAATTTGGTGATAGGTATCATAAAAAAAACTACTTTTTTGTTCTTATTTTTCGACATATCTCCCTATGTTTTTACTCAAATTTCGATTGGGAGAGATCGTTGGATGCGGAATTAAATTTCGCATACAACGAGCTCTCCCGATTGAAATTTGAATAAAAACATAGGGATATATGTAGAAAATACGAACAAAAAAATAGTTTTTTCTTTTCTTCCTCCAAAATTAATAAATATTATTTTATTATTTTATTATTTTCCTTAGGAGGCCCATTTTGAGTTGAAATTTGCTCTAATTATCCTGGAGAATGTGTTGACAAAGATACGCAATGTTCAAAGACATGATTAGGACAAGAAAATCGATGCAGTCATATGGGAATACCCCACAACTTGTAAGAAGTTGAGAGGTCGAACTACATTTCACCTAGTGTATGGACAAGAGGAAGTCATGCCGATGAAATATATTGTACCCAACTTAGGGATTGTTTTGATTACATAGATGACATATGTCGATGTTGTCTAAGAAATATTGTCGCAGCTGATACACTTGGATGAGGAACATTTTGTTGCAGGTTACCATCAAAACGTTAAGAAGGAACAACATAAAGTATGGATGATCACCGCATCAATATAAGTGATTTCATATCAGAGGACTTCTTCTGTATGATACAAAAACTTTAAATCATCCGAGAAATATAAAAAAAATATGGCTAGGACCCTATATTGTAACTCATATCACCGATGAAGGCGCAATGCAAATATAGAAGTTAGATAGAACACCTATCAAAGGATTGGTGAAGGGAAGTCGCCTAAATCCCTACCAGGATAGCCGTGACTTGGTCCACTTCAAAAAAAAGAGAAAAAGAAAAAAAGAAAGAGAAAATAAAGAAAAATAAGTATAAAACCCTCTGAGAAATTTTCTTTTGATTTGATCGCAGGATACGCGTTATCGTAAGAATAAGCAAAAGGTGTCGCAGACTATCTGTTTATTGCAAATGAAAAAAGAGTGGCAAAGACAATTCATCTTTCACAATAAAAGGAAAATGTCAAAGGTTAAATACAGGTCACAGAAAAAGAGGAGATGTCATAAGATGAACTTGCATCATAGAAATGACAGTTGGTTGTAACCAACCTAGATCCAAATCCTTGGATCTATCAAGCGCTGAGAGGGGTCAAATCTCTGGAGGTGCAAACCTCTTCTTCCCTATTGCACTCAATGAGCTATCAACTTTGGGGTGTCCTATATATCCATTGATTTGATTCAAACCAAAAGACACATATTTTTATTTAAGGTTCACATATAATATTTTTATTATTAATATTTAATATTATTTATGGCCAACATATAATATTTTTTATTATTTTTTATTTTGTTAGGAACGAACATTATAACATCTCCCCATACATGGTTTTAAAACCATATACAAGGCACTCCTAAAACCATGGGTTGTTTAGGAGGCCTTGCATATGGTCTTAAAATCATTTTCAAGGCCCTCCTAAACCATGTACAATAAAACCTTGGGTTGTTTAGGAGGCCTTTCACATGGTTTTAAAACCATGTGCAAGGCCAACATTTTTTTCCCATAATTCAATTTTTTATTTTTTATTATTTTGATAGGCAGGAACAGTACAACATCTCAAGTGTTTTTTTAACCCACATTTGTTTTTGCGGATAATTAATTTTTTACTTTTTTATTGTTTTGTTAGGTATGAACATTACAACATCTCCCCCATATTAGGTTTTTTTCTGGATCACATTTATTTTGGCTGATAATTAAAACTTTTAATTTTTATTATTTTGTTAGTAACAAACGTTACAAGATCTCCCTCATATTAGTTTATTTTTTGCTGACATTTTAATTTTTTTACTATTATTTATAGCCAACATTTACAAGAGTAATGCTATGTAATGTTACACAACGTTACAATATCTCCCCCATACTGGGCCGTAGAGTGCCTCTCGACGCAATCAATTAAAAAATGCGAGCAATTTTGACGGCGTGCTTTTTGGTCACTTTCGTCATTATTGCAAAATAAATACCATTGACGTGATAGGAAAGTGGCAGCATGCATGGAATTTTCCTATTAATTATTCGGATGATCAGCCCTTGTGACGGCAAGGACAACTACCTTTCCATTATTTTCCCGCTCGTGTGGAGGACTGACTGAAAGAACGGTTGGAAGTTATCACCTCCGTGCCCAAGTTTCAATTCATTCTATTTCATTCAAGAGACATATTTCCATATGTAAATACAATATCCGAAGTGTGTTTTTCATATGGTATGGTTATTTCCATTTCTAGTACAAGCACAGTTGTGGAATCTGGTGTCTAGACCGCATCACCCACACCCATTATGGAATACATTTTCAAATATGTTCCATTGCAGGCTGTGATTGCAGAAGAAGTTGAACATATCTCATTCATCCATGAAGTAAGGTTACGACCAGACCCACCTGGTTCGTCAACTGGGAAGCACCCTGGTAACCGCAAGAAGAAAGCACCAACAACACCACCACCGAAAGAGGAAGAAACACGATCCATGACTCTGTTTCCAATGTATATTCTTCCCAGACAATATGATGCACCTAATATTAGAGTTCCTAAGAATGCACAGTACGCACTGGTAGCACCAATTGCACCGAAAGGAGTTCAGGTAAAGTAGAACATACTTCCAAATCTCAAGAAGCTGATCTTTGTCGATCACGACATATGGAAATTTCCAGAGTTTGACATGAAGAACTACATGTTTGTTGTAAAATATACAGAGGATGGCCCGGAATGGCTAGTTCCAGTGGAAGGGGAAAGAGGAATGGAAAAAGTAGGTTTACTGTCATTAATGTATATGTCACATTTTGTTCGAAGAATAGAGGTGAATGCATGTGTTTAACAATCACTGGTATTATTCCACGACGGCTACATATGGCTCTACCGAAAATTTATGTGGATGTCGACATGATAACAGTGATTACAATGCTTCCACTTGTAGGCATAGACCCAATGTCATTATACATAAAATACTAGGACACTTTGATGACGAACAAGTTAAAAGAAAAGTATGATTTGACCAGAGACAACAATGTATTTTTAATCGCCTCCATCAATGACCACACTGTTCAGTTCGGAGCTAAGGTTTTAACTACCAAGTTGGTGCGAAATATGCAACCAAAACAATGTACTGGAAGGACGATTACAACAGGTGAACTCTGTGTGGCTAGAGTTCAAATGAACTAGTTGCATTATCTACTAAATGAATTGTTACCAAATGCGGAGGAGTCATAGGAGAAAGGTAATGCATTCCATTATTCATGGTTACATATTTTGATTTCATTTGTCACATGGGAAGAAACACCGAACTACCAGGGGGTAGATATACTAGTGCAATGTTGGGGAGCTCGATACCAGAATATCTAGTTCGACAAAGATCTTAAGAAGAGGAAAATATACAATGATGTAGAGTTCTTTTTGCAAGCATAGGCCCTGCGACATTAGGTGAGGAAGAAGACAAGAATTACGAAGGAGATTGTTCAGCGGTTTAAAAAAAATTCAAGTTTTAGATTAGGTTCCATCATATCATGGTGCATCCTCGACAAGACCCACAACACCAATGGTTAGAGACACAATACCTTCTATTTGATGAATAAGTTGAGGCTATTACCCAATATTGGTCGAAAGAATATCGAGTCCCTGTCGTCGATGACCTATTATCTATAGAATAATAACTATGACAAGACAATCCACCGACACAGAAGGATAGAGAATAGGGAGGGGACCCACCAATAGAAGCAGAATATCCAATAAATTCTCCCACTCTTCACTAGAATGATTCTAGTACAACCCCAAGAGATCCAGTAGTGGGATAAAAGAGGAAACATACAAAGCAGCTTGAGACAAGGAATAAGAAAAGGAATGCTAATGGATCAGCATGAAGTGTTTGCCTTACCAGCGATGATTATACCCTTCTAATGGAAGAAATGGGAGACATATCAGAATAAATCTTTAAGAATATGTATGAGCGACAAATAGATCTTACATGTAGTATTATAGACTTACTCCAAATTCTTTGCAAAGCAGTAAAAGAAGTACGGGTAGCGGTCGATTATAGACCACAATTGATAGCGTCGCAAGACATAGTTGGCTCATCAGACATTTACAACTACCAAGTGATGTGTCGATACCTATCCCACCAATAAATACCCAAATAGTGGGAGAAGCACTCGACTTTGGAACAACAGAGCTAAATACCATGGCCAAGAACTTGGGCCATGTCACCATAGATTTCTCTCAAATGTCGATGTAGAGATAAGGTCAGAGAAGGTGCATTGATTAATAAATTTAGGGAATCAAACAATATTGTTAATAAAATGAAGAAAACAATCAAATAAATTGAGCAGAAAGCCAAAACCTGGGAGGACGGAAGGCTTCGTCTTGACACGGTTGTAACACTAGCTTGCAGCAATTTTGTAGATGAAGGGATAACAAATGAGATGTTTGTATAAGCCAAGGTCATTCGACTTGGATAAATCACAGAGGACCTCCGCAAAAAGGTTACGGATTTGGAAGCATGGGTATCACTCAGTACACCCCTAGAGGTGCTTCAAGACAAGTAGCAGCACTACGAACTCAGCAAAAACAGAGGACTGACAGGGTCATAGAATTACAGGTAGAGGAAGAAAGAGTTACAAGTATTATTCAACCTGTACACCAGAAATTGTGACAAGTAGTAGAGTCAATAGGACTTACAACATCAGAACACATCAGTTATGACCTTGTGGATAATTTGAAAAAGAAGGAAGCAGAAGTACGAGAGGAGACCATGTAGATAGTGAAAATCTTCCAGGATTTTCAAAGTAAGGTCGTCACAACATAAGTTTCAAACTAGTGTGGCTCAAGATGAGCTATAGGTGAGTGTTGGGGGCCTATTGTCCCTAGGAAAATATAGGCATAATTCAACCAGAATTATACTCAGAAATACAAAGAGTCCGGTCGCATGACAGAGCAAGCTGCGACAAAGGAAGAGCTATGACAAAAGAAGCAGCTGTAGAGGAATTTGCGACAGAAGAATCCGCGAGGGAATAGCTTTCGACATAAGCTAAGTTGCGACAAGAGAATATACTATGGAAGGAACCACGATAGAAAAATATGTGCAGTGGATAAAAATGACCGCCCGAGAAATCGTGGGTAAAAAGTCAGTTAGGGTAACACATGCTTCGAGGAATAAAGCATCTTTGTATTTTGGGCCAATAGTACCTACTGATAGTTGTAACTAGGTGTACGAGAATAGGAATGAAAACCTATAATCTAACATAATATATTCGGTTAATTACGACATGTAAGAATCTATAAAAGGAAGAACCCAAGTTTTGTTCAGGTTGTGCTCACCTAGGTCTTTGCTTGCTTTTGTCTTAGAAGAGTTATAGTGTCAAAGAGTTGTAGAGAAGAGAGTTTATCCAAGATGTGTGTAGATTGACAATAGAGTGAAGGAGAGGGAAACTTCATAGATCAAAGACTAGAGAGAATGAGAGGAGAAAAGTTTGTATAGATTGTAGAGAAGATCCAGAATAGAGTCTGCAAACGAAAGGTTCTATATACTTCTCATGCCAGATGAAGCGCACCTTTGTGGTTATTCCCATATGGGTTTCCACATTAAATGTTGTCTCAATTTGTATTTGATGGATATCTCTATGTTGAATGAATGTATGATGTAAATAAGTAGGCCTAAATATATTGACTAGCATTTGTTTGTGAATGAGTTCTTAGATGCATGTGTCACACTATTGATAGATAGAATATGTGCTAAGATTTGTATTACTGTTGTAATCTTTGTTGACAGATAAGTAGAGAAATATCTTGAATGAATAGAATAAGAATAGGAAACAAACCCCCTAACTTCTGTCGAGAGACCTAGTAAGGTTCCAAGGAAGATGAAATCCCCACACAACTGTAGAAACCTGGTTCTGGCAGTTACCCATAAGAGATATCCCGGGTGAGACTGCATCTGCACTGTAGTTGTTTTCGATTGAGACTTTCTCTATCGGGTCAATATCTTGGGATTTGTTGACGGACAACCAAGGGTTTGAAGCTGGGTCATAGGAGGAAACACCAACAACTATGATATTAGTAGAGGTTCATGATGGCATTGCAAGAGGACACTATGCAGGTAAGGATACAACACAAAAAATACCGAGGGAAGGTCTTTGGAATCCTACTTTACACAAAGACGCAAAGGAATATTGTAAATATTGTGATGTATGTCAAAGAATTGGAAATCCTTTGAGAAGGGATGAAATTCCACTAGTACCTCAAGTAAAATTACAAGCACTTGATAAATGGTATGTTGATTTTTGGACCAATTAACACACCTACAAATAGGACACAAGCTAGATATATCATAACTGTGACGGATTACTTGACTAGGTCAGTTGAAGCTATGATAGTTAAGGAATGGATTTCTATGACTGTTGTGAGGTTCTTATTTGAAAATGTGGTTACTAGTTTTGGTTGTCCTAGGATTTTAATGAGTGATTAGGGATACCATTTCTTAAATGTCACTATTGAAGCATTGACATAATAATTTCATATCTACCATCAGAAGAGTACACCATACGACCAATAGGACAATGGAACTATCTAAGATTTCAATAATATTTTAGAAAATGATTTAACTAAAGTATGCAATGCAAACCACAATGATTGGGACGTAAGCATACCATTAGTGTTGTGGGAATATAGGAGTATTTTTTAAAAATTAACAAGTCAGACACCCTTCGGGATGGTTTATACACAAGAAGTTGTAATGCCGATGGAGTGCATTGTGCCAAGTTTAAGAATTGTTGTTTTCACAGCGATGAGAGATATTAGAGTAGTAGAGGAAAGGCTATCACAGTTTTTGAAGCTGGAAGAAGACATGTTTATTGCAAGATTCCATCAATAAGTACAAAAAGCAAGGGAAAAGGCATGGCATGATTGACATATCAAGTAAAAGAAGTTCTGGGTAGGAGACCAAGTCCTCCTCTATGACAATAAGTTTTTTTAACACCTTGGTAAGTTTTAAAAGAATTGGTTAGGACCATATGTGATTAAGTATATAACACAATGGGGTGATGTCCAGTTGCAAAAGTTAATGGAGAACTCATCAATGGTTTAGTCAATGGGAGTAAGTTGAAACTATACATGAACAAGTGTACTTTCAACCATCAAGAATAAACAAAGTTGTGATGTCCATGCGCAAAATGCAATTGAAATAGGCACCGAACACAAATAAGAGTCTACATGTATGTTAGGAATTGCGTTATGATAAAGTTAGTTAGGTGTGTACATAGAGATGCGGGTATGTTAGAGATATTTAAAAAAAAGAGGGGAAAAAGCGGCACATTAATGGAAGAAAGCGTTGGCTTGTAGTGGAGAAACCACATTAATTGGTGATTGAGAATGAAATGTGTGAATGGTCCAAAAGGATTAAGGGGAGTAAATATAGGATCGATTGACTAAATCCCAAGGAGATCTAGAATGATGCATTAAATCTATTCTTAATACACCGATAAGATAGGATTGTATGGTATTAAAAACCATAAAGACATGTAAATTAAACACATTTCTTTCTAAATGTTATTGAGACTTCAACTAAGAGTAGAGTTGATGAACTATTTCACCATGAAAGAGTATGCCGAAGATAAATATCGAGCAAATTGTGAAAGAATTCATGGAGTCAGGAATCCCACAAGACCAAAAAGAACCAAAGGTAGTATCAATGGAGACACCATCAGTACCACCTACACCAAAACAAAGGTCATCTCGCATGAGGAATCCTAAATTGTGAAACAAGAGAAGGAATGATGCAGAAGCTTCAAAGTCTGGTATACCCTCAATTATACTAGGCTGAGGAAGAAAAATGCGTTAAACCTATTCGATTGGCCAAGGATGTTAAGTATCCACATGAGTTGCTTATGATTCCACAAGTATTTTTAAAGCAAGGGGACATGTTAGAAAAATTTCTAAATATCAAGTATGTGGATCATGATTTCAGTGACTAAAAGAAATTCCCATAATTTGCACCATACAAATACTTACAAAAAGGTGTTGAATGAAGAAAGGGGCGCTTGCATCCTTGAACCGCTGGAATGGGCTCAAGGATTGGATAAGTTGGGCATATTAGTCCTACTAAGAATACCACTCGTTGGTCGCATTGTAGAGATCAATTTTTAAGTGAAGCAGTTACTAGTATGTGTTCATGGAGGTTTTATGTGGTTGTATAGGACAATTTCTATAGATACAGACTTAGTATCGAGGATTACAGGTCTACCATCTGCAAAACTAGATCCAGAAATTTACTTTGTGGGGAAGGAGAAAGATAAGGAATTGGGAAAAAAATAAAGGACAAGTATGGCTTGGAGAAGAAGACGAGGGGCTACGATATACCTTCCATTAATGACTAGTCAGTCAAATTTACTCACTGGCTAATAAGTTACTGATAAAATGCCACCCAAACCAAGTCCTAGCACCAGTGATAGCATTAGCATAGCAATGTATTAAAGGTGTTCAAATGAACTGGGCTACGTTCCTTCTCAATGAGTTATTGAGTGATTATTGCGACTCATAAGAGAAAGGTAGTCCCTTCCACTATTTGTAGTTATTGCTATTGATTGTGTTGGTTGCTTGGAAGAACCCAAATACTTGCAGCTTGTTGCAATACACCCTAGTTATGGTGTGGCCATGTAGTATGCATCATTGCAGTACAATGACAATGCCTATACACAGAAAGATTCAAATATCGCATTCTATGTGTAAAAGGAGGGTATTCACTACAATATTTAGCAGACCCCACACATAGAGCCTCATGTAGTGGATCTATTTAAGAATATTGTTTGGTTTAAAGTGGGGCCTCAACATATGTACATTCAAGCAAGGAGGGATATTAATTGGGAGTGGTTTCCAACACACTATAAATTGGTTGAAGAATATATAAGAAAAATCATTCAGGAGGGGCTGCAAGAATGGAAGCTTCCAAATCCTTTCGAAGAACTATCACCGAATGTGTCACAAACATAGGGGCAACAAGATGGGGAAGGTACACAAGGAAAAAATGATCATGGGAAAGGGGTATTTGATTCAGGCACAAGTGAAGAACAAAACAAGTCACCATATGGAGGAAACGTGTCCAACATGACATTGACTAACATTTCATTCAAAAAGAAAAGAAAATCTCCAGAAATGGTGAAAAGGAGAAGAACAAAGAGGAAATCTCATAAGGAGAGCACAATTTTGTTAATAATTGAATATGATATGGAGATTTTGATGGAGAGGCTTAAAGAAACTATAGAAAATATATGGAAGAAAGGTGCAGAGAAGAACTTGCATCTATACAGGATCATTACATGACAAATAGTTGGCCTACGACAAGCAAATGGAAGAAATAAGGATAGCGTCGAAATAAGTAGCAGGAGAGAAAAATAAAGACTAA
>LPNX010827834.1:194277-218237 GCA_001517045.1 Pseudotsuga menziesii | reverse complement strand
TGTGTGTGTGTGTGTGTGTGTGTGTGTGTGTGTGTGTGTGTGTGTGTGTGTGTGATTAGAGATTTGATATAGGACCACATGGATGGTCATAATGCCTCCTCTGCTCATGTAGCTATGATGGTGTTATTTTAATGGAATTGATTTGCTATTTAGTTTATAGTTGATAAGGCAGACCTTGTAATGTCTTAATGGTTTATTTACTTTTGATTAAATTGATATTCTAGTTCTGTTACTAAATACTTATATTTAATATTTCGTGTTTACATACTATGGTTAATAATTAGATGGATACTATCATAGATCCTTTATTGGTACTTTAGGTTGAAGCTAGTAATTATATATAAATATATGAATTCCTGCTTCTGAACTAGTTGGAAATAAACTTAGACGAGCCTCTTCTCACAAATGAAATATGTTAGGAGAGTAATAAGACTAGAGGAGGAATACTTAGTTACTGAAAATCAAACCTTAGTTTACAGTAACAAAATATGAATACTGGAGTGATACAGAAACAAACTTAAAGATGAAATCCTTGTCATATACAGCCTATGATAACATTTACAACCTAAGGGTAATATTTAAGAAATATGAACCCTAGTAGATTCTAACAAGAAAATCAAACACATAGGGTTAGAATATGCATTCAAATCACTTACCTAACATTTCTATCAATTAATCTAGAAAATCGAATACAGTCTAGGGTTAGGATTTAACAAATGTAACCTTAGGAGATACGGATAGAACCATCATTTATAGGGTTAGAAATATATAAGGAACATTTACATAAAGCAGTTATCATTTACCCTAGAAATGAACTTGACATACTAAGAACTCATAACTGTAATTTTCTAAAGATTCTTTAATGGTTGAACCTGCACACTTTTTAGATAACCAACATTAACAATTTAAGACATATCTGACCTCTCATTTTGATAACCAAATAACTTGGTAACTACCACGTTCCTCCCAATGATGACCCGGAACCATTCCTAGATCTAATTTGGATTCCCCCGATTTGTACTCCAACATGCAAGTACCGTAGAGATCCTAAGGTAGGGTTTCCTAACTCGTGTATCAGATCTGGATCAGTTCTCCTTTTCCTTCCAGCATATGTTTCTTCAAGAATTTACTTGAGAGGAAATAGGAAGAAAAATGAGTCCTTTAATGATAGATCAACCCCCAAGCCTTTCCTTTGATTGAGTCTTTATAGACAGACTTTTCATTCAAAGGGACAGTTAAATCAAGAAACCTTGGTTTCTTGATTTAACCCTTTTCAATTACTTTGGGTAAATCATTAGAAATTTAACTTAGGAACTTTCTACTATTTCCTAGTTGGACTTTTATAGACATTATATTATTTATCAATCTTTCATAATAAATAATAATTGATGGAGCTCTTCTTATTTTTTTCATTTATTTATATTATTAATATATTTAATTCTTTATACATAACATGTATAAAGTACATAATAATATAACACTTTATTAACATTTGTCTTTGGGCATCATATACCATGATCCCTAGACTTAATGACACTTCTTCATTAAGGTCACATAGGTAGATGGTTTAGGTCTACTAGGCTAGGAAACTCTAAACATCCTTGCATGTTGGATTTCCCTCGTATAACGTGATAGCTCTTCGGTACTTTGATGAGAAGACAAAATTTTGAAATTTCATTTAATCACTTATAAATAAGAATGATGAGATCAATCTTTTTCTCGAGTCATTTTCACTCGGAAGCTATTAAATTATTTTCAGTAACCCCTTGCACTTACCAGAGCCCATACTCAACGCTTTAATAGGGAGTTACAACTCATTGCAGTTCCAGGGCTCCTCACTCAAGACTAGTGCTAGGATGTACCTGTATGATACAGCTAGGGATAGAATGGCCAAGGATCTGATGCTCTAGACCTTATGCTCAACATCAACATGGAAGGATCCAAGGCTTATGCCCAACACAGCCAATTATCTTTTCATGTGTTCCATAGCTTCTTACTCAACACAAAGGTAAGTACTCATGTGCTCCAGAGCTTCTTGCTCAACACAAATCATCAATCACTCAAGTGCTCTATATTTCCTTGATCAACATAAAACATCTTATTAATCATGTGCTTCAAGTTCCATGCCCAACACAAATAAGAATATACATATATTATCAATAATTGTCTTACGCCCAATATATAAAATAAATCATCATGTTCATATGCAATGGGGTCTTTGACCAAATATAAAAAAACAAAACATCATGATAATCATTATAATCAATAGGAACATTCCTATAAGTGTTAGGTGCAAAATTCAGGATATTACATCCCTCCATACTTAGAACAACACCGTCCCTAGTGTTCTAGGGACTCTAAATGATATCATGAAATAAGGTGGGGTAATCCTTTCTCATGGTGGCCTCATTCTCCCAAGTAGCATCATCAGCCTCAAAGTGCTTCCACTGCACTTTCAATTGGACCACAATGCGCTTATGATGCTGCACTTCTCTCTTGTCCAAAATATGATTAGGCTCAGGGGAAGAATCCCCTTCAGGTTCCACCTATAATAAGGACCAATGAACAACGTGTTTAGTATCATAAACATATTTATTTAACAAAGATGCATACAAAACATTGTGGAATCTTACATGCATGGGAAATGCTAGTTCATAAGCCACTGTCCCTTTCTTGTCCAGTATTTCAAAAGGTTCGCAAAATCTAGGTGCTAACTTACCGCACCTAGCCAATCTCAAGGATCTTATTTTGGATTTTACTTTCAATCAAACATGATCGCCTATTTGAAATTCCTTATATTTTCTTTTCCGATCGGCGTAACTTTTCTTGCAGTCCTGTGCTTCTTTAAGGTTTACCTGGACCTTGGTAACCAGCTATTCCAAGTACATCAACAAATCAAGCCCTAACATGAACTGATCCACCGGGCTATCCCAAGTAACCGACATTCTACACTTCCGTCCATAGAGTACCTCAAAGGAAATAATCTTAGTAGAATCCTGATAACCATTGTTATATGAAAACTCTACAAGGTGCATGAAGTCCTCCCACTTCGTGGGATTATTCATGACATACATTCAGAGCATGTCCTCAACAATTTGGTTTACTCTCCCTTTCTTCCCATCTGCCTGTGGTTGATATGCAGTGCTGAAGTTCAATTGCATCTCCAATCCGAAGAATAAAGATCTCAAAAATTTTCCCATAAACTTGACATCTCGATCTAAGATAATTGCCTTGGGTATGCCATGCAATATAAATATCTCTTTCAAGAAAATATCAGCAATGTTCACAGCCTTGTAGGTCGACTTCATAGGAATGAAGTGTGCTGCCTTCGACCACTTATCGATGACCACAAAAATAAAATCATTTTGCTTCTTAATTTTTGGTAAATTGGTGATAAAGTCCATACTAATAACCTCCCAATTCCACTCTAGAATGGGCAACGACTGCAGTAGTCTCGCAGGATGCTGATGCTCATATTTGACTAGATGGAACTTTTGACATTTCACAATAAACATTGCAATGTCATCTTTAACTTAGGCCATAAAAAGTGTCTCTGAACAACGGATATCATCTTTTCATATCTCGGGTTCCTTGAGTAGGATGCCCAATGAAATTCCGTGAGAATGATGGACCAAAGGTCCCCTCCTTCTATAAAATACAAGTGATCCTTGGACCATAGTACTCTAGATTCATATACCTTGTATTCTTTTTTGTTGTTGAAACAAGCTATCCTCCTGGACTTTCTTGAGGATCTCTACATAGAAGGGGTCAAATTCGTTGGCCACTCTAATCTTCTCATGCAAATATGCATCAGTTTGACTCAAGTTCACCTCATAAATCATATGAGTTCTTTGGTGTAAAGCATCAAAAACCTTATTCTCCTTGCCCTTAATATGCTTAAGCTCGAAATGATACTCACTGAGGAAATCCAACAATCTATCCTACCTCGCATTTAGATCTGGTTGATGAAATAAATTCTTCAGATTCATATTGTCTATCTTTAGAAGGAATTTAATTCCCATGAGTTAGTGACTCCACATCCTCAAAGCATGTATGATGGAATCTAACTACAGATCATGCGTAGGGTAATTCTGCTCATGGTATTTTAACTTCCACAACTCATAACAGATCGCATGATCATTTTGTAAGAGGACTCCTCCAAGTCCTTCCTTGCTTGCATCTATGCAAACAACAAAATCCACATCAGGATCCTCAATTTGTAGCACCGATGTGGTCATAAAAAGCTGCTTAAGATTTTGAAAAATTTCTTCACACTTAGCAGTTCATAAGAGCTTACTTGCTTTCTTCTGCAAAGCAGTCATGGGGATAGCGATTCTCGAGAAGTTCTCAATGAACTTTTGATAATATCCGGCTAATCCCAAGAATGACCTAATGTCAGTGACACTAGTAGGAGTATGCCAATTATTTATGGCTTTAATCTTTTCTGGGTCCACATCTATCCCTGTCTTGGAGATAATGTGACCTAGATACTATATATGCGGTTTGTAAAAATTGCATTTACTAAACTTATTGTAAAGCTAGTGTTCTCTCAATAGTTGTAGTACTATGCGATTGTTTTCTTTGTGTTCTTATTTATTCTTCTAATAAACCAGTATGTCATCTATAAAGACTAAGACAAATTTATACATATACCTACTAAATATGTTGGTCATCATACAGATAAAGTTCGCAGGTGAATTGGTCAACCCAAATGGAATCACTAAAAACTTGTAGTGCCTGTACCTTGTACAAAAGGTAGTTTTATGAATATCCTCATTGTGAATCCGTACCTAATTGTATCTGGATTGCATATCAATATTTGAAAAGATTCTAGCTCCTCCCACCTGATCGAACAAGTTGTTAATCCTAGGGAGTGGGTAACGGTTCTTAATGGTCATTTTGTTCAACTGACGATAATCGATGCACATCTGTATCATACCATATTTCTTATTTACAAACAATATAGGTGCTCCCTAAGAGGGTACATTGGATTTGATATACCCTTTCTTTATCAACTCCTACAACTGTAGTTTGATTTCGACCAACTCAGGTGCACTCATGCGGTAAAAGGTTGTGGAGGTTGGAATTGATCCTGGGGTTAGTTCGATGGAAAAGTGTAGGTCTCATTTCAGAGGTAGTCTGGGGATTTCCTCATGAAACATGTCCTTGAATTCTTCAAGAACAGGGAAATATTCTATGTGTTGTTCCCTATTAGACTCTATGTCTCAGATGTTTACTGCAAACAACTTGCAGCATTTCCTAATGCATTTCTTTGCTTGTAAAGAAGATATTTGTCTTACATAAAATTTCTTTTGGATTCCCTAAACCTTCACTTGGTTCCCTAGGCTATCAGTACAAAATATATACTTGTGTAAACAATGAAGCATGACATGGTGTTGTTTGATCCAATCCATGCCAATAAGTATATCGTATGATCCTAAAGGTAGGATGTTCAGGTTTACTTTCATAATAAAACCATTTAGGTTTAACTCACATTCTTTAACAATTTCCAAAACCTTCCATTTCGTACCGGTGGCTAACTAAACCAACCAAGGTTTTTCCTGTTTTACTTTGCCTAGTTTGCATTCATCAAGAATTTTAGGTGAAACATAGCTCTCACAAGCACCAGGATCAATAAGTATTGAAATAGAAGTGTTCAAGATATTACCTTCTATCTCAACCATCGTAGTTTTATGATCTTCCTGTCAGCTATCCAATGCTGCATAGATCCGGGGTGTTCCAGCTATGTCCTCTTCAATTGGTTCTTCTTGTAAGTTGTGCAAGACCCTACCAGTCTTGTTCTTACAATATCGGGAATAGTGAGGCCCGCTGCATTTCTAGCACTTGATATATAGTGGGGTAGCATTGCATCCACTTGCTACTGGTTTTCTAACATTAGCAGCTGGCACATAAGGCTTTGTACAATACCTATTAAAGTTCTTGTTCGCTTGAAAGCTATTATTTTTCTTTCTGTATGACTAAGGGTTGGACCTAGGTTTGTGGTTATCAGAGAAGTTCTTAGACTTGTGTCGGTTTTGGTTCAGGTTCTCCTGCCTCATCTAACCATGATCATAACAGCTAGCTTTGTGCAGCATGGTATCCAAAATGTTAGGCATGTCGAATTCAATCCTATCCCGAAAACTGGGAGGTAAACATCCTAGGAACTGCTAGATCTTTACCTTTTCTTCTTTGATGTATGGTACATAATGCAATAGATAGAGAAATATGTTAATAAACACATCCACAGTAATGGCTCCCATGCGTAGTTCATGAAACTCTTTCACTTTTCGTTCAAAGAACCTTTTCGACATATATTTTTCTTGGAAACGATTTCAGAAAGTATCCTAGCGTATTTCTCATAGCTCATCTTTCTTGGTGTGTTATAAATCCCTCCACCAGCTTGTTGCCTTACCATTTAAGGTATATATGGAAAGCTGAGACTTCATCTCACTTGAATAGTCATGAAACTAGAAATACTTACTCATACCCGGAAACCATTCTTCAGCCTTCTCCATAGCGTTTACTTCACCTTCATAGGTTGGGGCTCTTATTTTTTGAAACTCCCCCTGAAGACTGTCATTACTTCTTTTCTTCTTTCTTCGGGGAGAAAGAGAATCATCACTTGAAGGACTGTGATGATATCCTCTTGGTGCTTCAGGGATTCGTTTTTCTTTTCCCTATCCTCTTGGGCTACTGGCCTATTTTGGGTAACATTCTCTTTTGGAACTGTTTGTAGACTAAGTAGTTTTACCTTGCGGGATTCCTCCTGTCATATTTCTCAGTAAGGCTTCATTTATATCTTGTTGCTCCTTATTTTCATTCAGGATGTCTTCTATGAAACTTTTCAATTCAGCTTGAAGACTATGTAAAGTTTTCAAAACATCAGAGTTTAGCTCTACCACGAGCTCCGCTTTCGGAGTGGGGGTGGTCATCTTTCCTTGTCGACTATTTTCTTCCTCAGTATTCATAAACTGAACAATGCTATAAAAGTTCATGTAACTGCAAAAAAAATTTAATAATAGAAAAAATTTCTATTAGAAACCAAAATTTAATATTATACTTTATTTGCTCTACGGTGATAGATTGGTGCACCCATAGGTCTCTTAGTATTGAAACTAGGCTCTGATGCCACTTATAATGTCGTGAAAAATCTAAAAGAAAATAAATAAAAAATTATAGGCTAGTAAAAACTACCTAGATGGAACATTATTCCCTTGTGGAACTCTATCATACACTTCATGTACCTCTGTTTGTTTGTAAGCTGTTCTTACATTCAGTATTGTACTTTCAGTCCATATTTTTAATGTACTTTACTTATGATGTTGTACTGTTGTTTACTACTTTGTATTATGTTTATACTTTTTGTCTCTAATGGGTCGTCACTATATTTATATACTTTGTCCTTTTTGCATTGTCGCACTTGTTAATTATAGAGTCCTAACTTAACTTTGTTTATGGAAACAAAGTGGGTAGAGTGGTAGGACTCATTCTCCCATGATGGTTTGAGAGGTAAAGGTGTTTACTTGTTAGCAGGCTTAGTTCTCTGAACTAAGGAACCTATTTTATTCCACATGCACTTCATACTTGCGATGGAATCTTGTTTAAAGAGTACGGAAATCTTGATCTTGAAGAACATACTGCAAGTTTACTTTGGTTCCTTGTTGTCTCAGAATTATAACCAAGTATAAATCCTATTCTCATCAATTCAGTTAGTACTGCTAAATTTTCTGTTCAGTACTTATGCTTCCTTATGGTCTTGTAACACTTCATTTTACATCTTGGTATTAATTACATTCTATGTTTAGTTTATGAAAAATATTAACATATTTTTTTTTTCTATGTGCAGGTTATTATCTCAAGCTAGATTCTGATCTTGATTTTCTTCTGAGGGTCAATTGTAAAACGTGGAATATTACATATGCTATGTTCACTAAGCATAAGCTTAAGGATTAATTGTATTGTATTATGTTATGGCTTAAATCCTAAGGCTTACATGTTATGTATAAAGTATAAGCCTTGTGGCTTGCCTTGAGACTAGTGCAGACCAAGCCTTATCTATACACTTAAACCTTAACATTGTAATTTTTTAAGCCTTGTTATAACATAAGCGTTGTAATGTTTTACCTTGTATTATGAAATGGGGTGGAGAAATATAACATTAGGTGGAACCATATGTTAGCAAGGTTTAAGTTTTTGTATGGAAAATGGAGGCAATGCTTATGCAACGAAACTTTACTAAGGATAGTGGGGTGGTATTTCGTTAATGGACACCAGCTAGTGCATTTAATGTTCTTGGTAATCATGGAAGCGCTAATCTTAGGGCTTGTTTCACGATGGGTTTGCCATTTGCAATTTTTTAGTTGGGATATTTTCTCGCTCTGTGCAAGGGGAAAATGGAGGCGACCTCCATTGTCACAAAGGTAAGATGTCATTGGTTTAACATAAATTCTATGGTTTTACATTGATGGACTTGAACATTGTCATGCTTCTCACCTATTTTGTGGATGGTTGCAGGTTCTGGGGTCTGTGGAGAGGGTCGTGGCTCAAATCTCATTATCGGTTCCTGTATGATGCCAATGGTGTAAGGTAAGCCTGCCAACAAGCCAATGCTTGGTAACTCTCGGCCTGATTGTATGATGTCTTCGTTGCTTGGCTTTTTGGGTTCCACTGTGGGGTTTAAGTTCTCCTTCGGGCATGCAACAGTCATACTTGTGTTTTTAATTCAATGTTTCAGTCACTTCTGGCCATGGGTAAAATCATGTTTCCCTTGGCTCTGTGTATAAATGTCACGTCCCCATCCCTCATACCGGCGAAGAGGACGCGGTGAACACCAAGTATACGGGAAAATAGCCCCATGAAAGATAAGAACAGTTATCAATGCTGAAATAAAGGCTTAACAGAATTCATAACATGAATGCTAAGATGCGTAATCCATCATAACAAGATGCATAATTCATCAATCATACAGCGGAAGCAACATGTACCTTCCAGCATTCATATGTTCATTATAATTCATAAAACAATAGATTCAATTGCTGAGATAACACGGTCAAGATTACTTATATTTTTTATGAAGAATCCCGCAACCAGCTACGTCACTACAACGTTCCACCCAACCATAGGCCAGTGTGCTCATCAATCTTGCAGCAACATTGCCACCCCCGAGCTGGGCATGATTCCTCCAAGGATAAGGGTCAATGCAGGCTTACACATAGCCGAGGGACACAATCAGCAAACCAACACCACTAGGTTTACCAGGCCATCAACAGATCGTCCAAGCCAGCACAGTCCAAAGGAAAACCACTGCATACCAGCAGCAAAACAACCCTTCACAGCCCTGTGAAGAAGCAAAGATGACCAGGGATAATACCAAACAAATGATGAGCACAGCTCAAGCCCACAAGGAAACACAGAGTTGTTCTTGGCCCTACCATGGCCGAAACAACTCAGCTGCAACCCAAAACTAGGGTACTCCAGCAGCCACAACCACACAATGAATGATAGCAGCAATTCACAGTCCCAAAACAGGGAAACTCAGCCAATAGATTGGAAATCAACAGTGGCCCAAAACGAAATTGAGCACCACAACCAACAAAACGTGGGGAAGACAACAGCCCCAAAACAAAAGCAGTGAGCATGACTCACAACAAGGGAAAATGACCCCAAACAGTCTGTGCGTGAGGGAACTTGCACCAAACCACAAAACATAGAGGAAAACATACCCGATTCCACTCTGTAGAAAACATGAATGGCCACTGAAAGGCAGCTCCTCTCCTAGCTGCGTGAGATCCGGTAGAACCACTGCCTGTGCGTGAGGAAAATAGCACCGACCTCTGCGTGAGGAAGATGAACAGACCACAATGGGGAATGAACAGACCGAGGAGAGAATGCACCGTGGGGAGAATGGAAGGTCGCGTGAGAGTGGAGTGCAAGCAGTCGTGGGTGGATTGGGCATGTGGGTAAGGTACTGACATCCCTGTCACCCCACTCCCAAGGACAATAACTGCCACAACCACCAGCAGCCATAAATTCTCAACTACTCCCCAAAACAATAAAGAGGTTGACAAGGGAAAATGGAAAAACAAAACAAGGTGGCAACACATGGATTTTTCCCCCATAAACCAAGGTTTGACATCCCCCACCCCTTATCCTTTGGAACCATGCCCTTTCCATTCAACATTGCACTGTCGTAGCTGGTTGTGGTTTTAGTTTTAATTGATGTGCGTATTTACATGATGCTGAATTATAATGTGCCAAATGGCACGATAAACCATCGGCAACTATCCCCATTACTGAAACACACACAACCAAATCGATGGTGGAGCTTTTGCCTTGAGCTCCTCACCACGATTAATTACAATACATACATCATGCAAACGGGGTCAAAAATGGGGACATTACAATAAATTTTGGGTTTCTAATAAATAAAAGGTTTGGACCTTTGAGCCATGGGCTACACCATTGCTTGTGATGGTGCCATATCCCATTGGCATGCTTGTGTGGACTTCATTTTTCTTTGGAAGGGACTGTGTGGAGACACTGCAATTTACCAAACTGTGTATAATGTATATACTCTGCGTTTTTTATAAATGGACATCGTTTTCAGGCTTACCATGTATGAGATGTGTATGCTATGTTAATGTTTTATTGAGAGAGCTTTAGGAACATGCATACGCCATCGTTTAAGTTTATGTATTGAGTATTTTTAATGTGTTGTATTGGTGAAGAGCGTGGGTTTGAAGGACCAAGCTGTAAGTGCATTAATCCTTCTCCCTGATGGTTGTGATAGCTCTGATATATCGTTACTATAGATAATCTAATGAATAGTTTAAGGATGATCCATTAACAGAGTAGTTGGTTATTAAAGTCATACTGTGTAATTTTATTTTGTCATTGTCGTGGCTTGGGTGTATGCTGTGTGTAGGATCTATTGGTTATTTAATGTTATGATTTCATGGATTTTGTTTGTAGTGTGGATTTTGTAGAAGCTAGGGGTTATAAGGCCACGATGGCATTCATCACTGTGTTTATATTGTAAAAGGACTCTGTGTATTTGGTCGAGGCCTTGCTGTAGCATAATCACAGTTCGTATTATCAACATGGTGGTGATTTATAATTTGTTTCCTGCATAGATGTTAGGTATAGCATGGCCATAGTGTGGATGCAAACAAAACCCAATAGGGTTCGACTTTGTTTGGATATTAATGTAATGAGTTATATTTTAATTGATAAAAGAGGTTGGGCTTGTATTCCCACAGGATTCAATTCCTGTCCCTATTTGTAATACATGGGTTTATAATATGATTGTGATATTGTTTAACTTGTTGTGTGTAATGTGTTGATGAGTTATGTAATTTTTTTTAACAGTTTTGTATAAATGAAATTTGGTTGTTTATGATGGAATAGAGAGAACTATGGGTGCTTATATATATATATATATGTGTGTGTGTGTGTGTGTGTGATCAGAGATTTGATATAGGACCACATGGATGGTCACAATGCCTCATTTGCTCATGTAGTTATGATTCTATTATTTTAATGGAATTGATTTGCAATTTAGTTTATAGTTAATAAGGTAGACCTTGTAAGGTCTTAATGGTTTATTTACTCTTGATTAAATTTATTCAAGTTCTTTTACTAAATACTTTTATTTAGTATTTATGGTTTACTTAATGCGTTTAATAATTAGATGGATACTATCATAGTTCCTTTACTCGTACTTTAGATTGAAGCTAGTAATTATATATAAATATATGAATTCCTACTTCTAAACTAGTTGGAAATAAACTTAGACAAGCCTCTGATGACAAATGAAATATGTCAGCAGAGTAGTAAGCCTAGAGGACGAATACTTAGTTACTTAAAATGAAACCCTAGTTTACAGTAACAAAATCTGAATACTGAAGTGATACAGAAGAAATATTAAAGATGCAATACTAGTAATATACAGCGGATGATAACATTTACAACCCAAGGGTAATATTTAAGAAATATGAACCCTAGTAGATTCTAACCAGAAAATCAAACACATTGGGTTAGGAGATGTATTAAAATCACTTACCTAACATTTCTATAAATTAATCTAGAAAATAGAATATAATCTAGGGTTAGGATTTAAGAAATGTAACCCTAGGAGGTATCGACATAACCATCATTTCTAGGGTTAGAAATGTATAAGGAACATTTAGATAAAGCATCCACCATTTACCCTAGAAATGAGCTTGACATACTAAGAACGCATACCTCTAATTTTCTGAAGCTCCTTTAATTGATGAACCAACACACTTTTTAGATAACCAGCATTAACAATTTAATACAGATATGACCTCTGATTTTGATCACCAAATCACTTGAGAACAACCATGTTCCTCGCAACCATGACCCGAAATTGTTCTTGGTTCTAATACAGATCCCCCCGAGCTGGACTCCAACATGTAAGTAGCTTAGAGCTTCTAAGGTAGGGTTTCCTAACCGATGTATAAGATATGGATTAGTTCTCCTTTTCCTTCCAGGAAATGTTTCTTCAAGAGTTTACTTGAGAGAAAACATGCAGAAAAATGACTCCTCTAATGATAGATCAGCCCCGAAGCCTTTCCTTGGCTTGAGTTTTTATAGATAGACTTTTTAGTCAAATGGACAATTAAATCAAGAAACCTCGGTTTCTTGATTTAACCCTTTTCAATTACTTTGGGTTAATCGTGAATAATTTAAGTTAGGAACTTTCTACTAGTTCCTAGTTGGACTTTTATAGACATTATACTATTTATTAATCTTTCATAATAAATAATCATTGGTGGAGCTCTTCTTCTTTCTTACATTTATTTAGATTATTAATATATTTAATTCTTTATACATAACATATATAAAGTACATAATAATATAACACTTTATTAGGATTTGTCTTTGGGCATCATAGACCATGATCCCTAGACTTAATGACACTTCTTCATTAAGGTCACCTAGGTAGATGGTTTAGGTCTACTAGTCTAGGAAACTCTAAACATCCTTGCATGTTGGATTTCCCTCGTATAACGTGGTATCTCTTCGGTACTTTGATGAGAATATAGAAATTTGAAAGTTCATTTAATCACTTATAAATAAGTATGATAAGGTCAATATTTTTCTCAATTCATTTTCACTCAGAAGTTATTTAATTCTTTTCAGTAACCCCTAGCGCTTACCAGTGCCCATACTCAATACTTTAACATGGATTTAGAATTGAATGCAATTCTAGAGATCTTCGCTCAACACTAGTGCTAGGATTTAATTGTATGATACACCTAGGGATACAATGGAAAAGGATCTGATGCTCCAAAGCTTATGCTCAACATCAACATGCAAGGCTGCAGCACTTATTCCCAGCAAATCCAATTATCTTTTCATGTGTTCCAGAGCTTCTTGCTCAACAAAAATAATCAATTACTCAAGTGTGCAAGATCTCCTTGCTCAATACAAATCATATCATCAATTATGTGCTTTAGAGTCCACACCCAACACAAATAAGCATATACATATATCTTCAATAATTGGCTTACATCCAATATATAGAACAAATCATCATGTTCATATGCATTGGGGTCTTCGACCCAATATAAAAAATAAAGTATCAACATAATCATCATAACCAATAGGCACATGCCTATATGTGTTAGGTCCAAAATTCAGAATATTACAACAACCAATTAAATGTTGGAGAAGAATGATTGCCATCCCGAAGGACAAATTTTTACCTAGAGATAACCAACTTGCTTTGTATAGGCAGATGCATAACTTGAGAGAGAGACTACTTACTGTCAGAGAATATACAGAGGAGTTTTGCAAGGTAAACATTAGAGTTCGATACACAGAAGATAATTCTGAGAAGGTAGCCAGATACATGAATTGTATTAGATTAGACATTCAAGATGAGATGAGTTTATTTTCACTTAAATCAGTTGAAGAAGCATACCAATGTGCTTTGAAAGTGGAGGAGAAACTAAATAGGAGAAATAAATCAGGTAAAGGAAGAGGTCAGGCTTACACACGTATGGGACCACAGAATGGAAGAGGAAAATTTTCAATTTAGAAGGAAGAACATGAATCATCAAATCGGCCAAAACAACCTCAGAAAGGAAGAGACTTCAGAGGAAGAATATCTTTTCAAAGATCCTGAGGAAGAGGCCGAAATCATGAGGTTAGATGTTACACATGTGGAAAGATAAGACATATTTCATGGGATTGTCCAGAAGGAGCTGCAAGGTAGGAGAATGTTAAGATTTCAGAGGCTGAAAATGAACAGAGAGTACTTGAGGATCATGTTGAGGTTCAAGAGGGAGGAGGAGCCTTACTAATGAGGAGAACTTTGTTAAAACCAAGCCAGGAATTTCATGAATCCAAACAGAGGAAGAGCTTGTTCAAAACAATGTGCAAATCAAAAGGTAAGTGCTATAAACTTATCATTGATAATGGAAGTACTAATAATTTAGTTTCTGTAGAGATGGTTGAGAAGTTGGGATTGTGGAAAGAAAATGATCCTACACCCTACAGAGTTTCATGGTTGTAGAAGGGACACCAAGTACTAGTCAATGAAAAATGCAAAGTTGATTTCTATATTGGAAATTACAAGGACCAAGTCTTATGTGATTTGATACCAATGAATGTATGTCATGTGTTATTGGGTATGCCATGGCAGTATGACAGGAATGTAATGTACAATGGAAAAGAAAACACTTTTGTCTTGGAGAAGGAAGGAATAAGACATACTCTTGTTCCCCTAAAGGATGAGAAAATAGAGGAACAAACCAGCCCAAAGGTACTGCTGGTGAAAGAGAAAGAATTTTTGGAATAGAAGCAAGAAGAAGAGGTAATTTTTTCTATTGTTGGTAAGCCTAGAACTGTTATAACCATCACTAGAATAGATGAATTACATGTTGAAATTCAAAAATTACTAGAGGAGTATGTAGAAATAGTTGTGGATGATTTTCGAGATGAAATACCACTTGTTAGAAGTATCAGTCATGACATAGATCATATTCCTAGAGCTAGTTTGCCAAATGATGCTGCTTACAAAATGGCTCCAGCATAAAATGTAGAGATCAACAAACATGTGTAGGAGCTTTTGAAGAAAGGATTCATTAGAGAGAGTTTAAGTTATTATGTTGTAAAAACAGTGTTGAGTCCTATGAAAGGAGGTAGATGGAGGATGTGTACAGATTCCATAGCCATAAACAAAAACACTATCATGTATAGATTTCCTTTACCTAAGATGGATGATTTAATGGATTGCTTGGGTGGTTCCAAATATTTCTCTAAGATATATTTGAAAAGTGGATATCATCAGGTAAGAATGAGGGAAGGTAATGAATGGAAGACAAATTTCAAAACAAATACAAGGTTGTATGAATGATTAGTTATGCCTTTTGGTTTAACTAATGCACCTAGTACTTTTATGAGATTGATGAATGAAGTGCTTAAAGAATTCATAGGAAAGTCTCTCATATTTTACTTGGATGATATTCTTGTTTTCAGTAAGATAAGAGAAGAACATGTTAGAAATTTAAATCTAGTTATGAAGAAATTGCATGAAGAGAAGCACCTCATAAATCTAAAGAAGTGTTTCTTTATGAAGAAATAATTGATTTATTTAGGATTTGTAATTTAACAAGAAGGATTGAAAATGGATCCATAGAAAGTGAAAGCAATTTCAGATTGGCCATCTCCAAAGATTGTTTTCGAGGTAAGACGTTTTCATGGATTGGCAAGTTTTTATAGAAAAATCATAAGATAATTTAGTGGAATATGTGCTCCAATATTAGACACAGTGAATAAAGACAAACAACCATTCAAATGGACTATTGCAGCAGAGAAGGGATTTAAAATTCTGAAGGAGAATATCACTCAGAATCTTGTTTTAGCTCTCCCAAATTTCAGAAAAATGTTTTTTGTTAGGTGTGATGCTAGTGGATATGCTATTGGAGGAGTGATAAGTTAGGATGATAAACCAATTGTATATTTCAACATGAAACTGAATGAACCAAAACATAAGTATTCTACCTATGGTAAATAATTCTATGCAGTAATTCACGCTATGAAGAAGTGGAGGCATTACCTTATGCGTATAGAATTTATTTTATATTCTGACAATCATGATTTGCAATTCATAACCAAGAAGAAAAAGTGGGTTATGAATTGCAAATCATGATCAGAAACATGCTATGTGGGTTGAATTTATGCATAATTTTACTTTTGCTTTAAATCGTATCAGTGGAAATTCTAACAAGGTTGTAGATGCTTTGAGCAGAAGATGTTTAGTTTTGAAGGATTTCCATGTGAATTTTCTTGTACTAGAGAATTTGAGAGATATGTATGAATAAGATGTTGATTTCAAAGAAGCTTATGAATATTTTCAGAACCAAGTATCCAAAGATAGAAACCCATGTATATATTTCATGTTACAGGAAGGATTACTGTTTAAAGGAAGCAAGTTGTGCATTCCTAAATGCTCAATGAGAGAGAATTTTTTGAAGGAGAAGCATAGTGGAGGACTTGATGGTCAATTTGGAAATGAAAAAAATTATTCTCAACTGAATAACTTTTACTATTGGCTAGGAATGAGAGCAGATGTGCAAAGATTTGTTGGAAAGTTTCAAATCTGTCAGCATGAAAAGGGGAAACAACATAGTGCAGGATTATATCAGCCATTACCTATTCCAAAGAAACCTTGGGATGCTCTAAGAATGGATTTTTTTCTAGGATTTCCAAGAACACAGAGAGGTTATGATTCCATATTTGTTGTAGTGAATAGATTCTCAAAGATTGCACATTTTGTTCCTTGTACAAAAACTAGTAATGCCACTCATTGCAAATATGTTTTTCAAAGAAATTGTAAGGCTTCATGGTATTCCTATGATTATAGTTTATGAGAGAGATACTAAATTTGTCGTACATTTCTGGAGGAATTTATAGAAAAAATTGGGGACATGCCTTAACTTTAGTTTAGCTTACCATCCTCAGAATGATGGGCAAACTGAAGTTACAAACATAATCTTGGGTAATATTCTGAGAAGCTTAGTTAGTGAACATGCTAATCGGTGGGATATAAATTTACCACACACTTAATTTTCTTATAATGATTCACCAAATAGGAGCACAGGTTTGATTCCTTTTAAAATTGTTTATGGGAAAAATCCTAGGGGAGTGTTTGAGCTAAGATATTTGGGAATGATGGAGAAAATAAGTGAAAATGCAGAGGATTTTTCTTTGTATATGCAAATGTTGTATGAACATATTAAGGGACAATTGGAGGAGAACAATATCAAGTATAAACATAGGGCATATATGAAGATGAGAGAAATAAATTTTGAAGAAGTTTCCCTAGTATTAGCATATCTAAAAAAGGAGAGGTTTCCTAGAGGCACTTATAATAAACTAAAGTTGAAGAAAATTGGGCCTTGTAAAATATTGAGGAAATTTTCAGCAAATGCTTATGAGATTGGGCTTCCAGATGGTATAGGTATATCATGTATCTTTAATGTTACAGATTTGTATCCTTGCAGAGAGGCTGAAGCATAGAATTCATCAACAAATGGTATGCATACTAGACATAAAGTTGAATGGGAGAAACATATTGTTACTGTGCCAAATATGGAAATGGAGAGGATCTTGGACACTAGAGTGTTGAAGAAAATCAGAGGACAAGAATACTATGAATACCTGATCAAGTGGAAGAACCAACTATTGGAGGAAGCTACCTAGGTGATTACTGCACTCATACAAATTAGTGGTAATACTGTGGAAGAGCTCATGAACATGAGTTCATGAATTTTCTGACATGGGGAGTCTAATGTAGGAGCATCAAGTTAAAGCCAGCAATGTGATGCATTGATCACATGTTGTGGCTTGAGAAAATGGTTCTAAGGGTTTAGAGGAAATATTTTATTAAACATTTATTAATTTGAATAAGGAAGACAATTAGTATCGTTGTGAATTTTAGAGTTAGTGTAGGCATAGATGACTACCAATAGCTCCCTGGGAGGAGACTAGGACATCTGGTTGATTTTTGCAAATAAATAGGAGTTAGTTGTTCCTAAAAATAGAAAATCCATAAATCTATGGAAGTTTTGTTAGCTTGTTAGTGGTAGTTGAAAGAAAGAAGAGAGTTAGTCAGGAAAAAGGTAGAGAGGAAAAAGAGAGGCAGAGGGTTTGAAGATATACAGTAGAAAGTTTGTTGCAGAGTTTAATTTGAATAAATAAAGCTTCTATTTATTCCTATTTTTCTGATGTAGAAACCCTCGTGAATCCAATTTCCTCAATGTGTATTGATTCTAAGGAATGTATTCAAAATAAAACGACCGTGAGGGAGCACATTCCATAGATTGGGGAAGTCTAACCATTTCCTTTGAAATTAGGTTGATGTTCATGATCAAAGGGAAGGATTGATTCTGCGTATTCAAAAGATAATTGTGAAAAAATTCGTAAGCAATTATAAACATTCTTTGTATTTCCATTGAAATCGTATATAAGCTTCACAAATGCACAGTTATATATTGGTCAAAAGTCACTTTATGAATTTTAGTGTAAATCGTATGCAAGCTCCAGTGGATCGATAGTTAATATCCATTTCAGAAAGAGAAGTTAAAAACGTGTAGTGGAACTTCAAAATAGTTTTCCTCTGGTGATAGTTTGCAAATACAGAGGATCTGTTTTTTGATATTCATTGACACCCTTGGATCACTTCCACTACTGTCACTTGTGTATTTATACCTTCCCTTATGTGACCTTTCATTTACTTCTAAATAAGATTCACTATCAGAATATTTTTCTTTCTTTTCTTAATGTTTGTAAGACGTTGTTTCATAATCAGTTTAATAAGCATTTTTTTTCTTTTCCTCTATTATGCATTTTTTCTAATAACATCTGATTCATTTCCACAATTCTTTCATTATCCATTTTTACAGTTTGAAATTCATCTTTTAAATCCTTAACTTTTTGTAGTAACTATACATTATTTAGTTCTACTTAAATGTTGTCTCAATTGTTGTGCTAAGACCCATTTTCAACATCTGCTTCAACACCTTCCATTTTCTTGCAAAACATATTTTATATTTCTCGATAGAAATAAATGTAAATAAAATCAAGATATTTTTTTTCTTACTTATATGCGAGTGACCCAATCAAGATTAATGTTTGGAAACTTGCTCTGATACCACTTGTAACAACCCTTAAATTCCTAAATAAAATTTTCTTTTCTCATTTACTAGGTGTAACATTTAAATTACAAGGAATTAATTCCAAGAGATATTATACTTCATGATTCTTCTGTCATAACGATAATGGATTTATTACTTAACTACAATATTTATGTTCCTACATTAGTTTTTATCATTAGCATTCTTTATTTTGAACTATTGAAAAAATTATGTCACGCATTCTGGTTGACATTACTTTCTCAGAATAAATGTCTTTAAGACTCTATTGGAAGTAAATGTCGTAAAACTATTTGTTGTTTTTATTCTGTTTGGTTCTACTTTTGAGTAGTTAAAGGGATAGGTCATTGTCTTACTTAGTATTTACGACTGTAGAAATTCAGGCCAGCAGTAGATTAATTTTACCCACAACAATTATCAATTGATCATGCAAAATTGCTAACAATGGAGACTGAATATGGAGTTGTAAAACAAAATTATATTAACTGAGTGTACAATAGCCAACCCTGTTATAACATAGGTTGATGAATATATAGAATACATCAAGAGGTCGAATGCATAAGGAGGCATCCAAAACTAGCATAAAGCAGGCTTACTCAAAATAGGCAAATCCCCCATAGGTGTAAAAAGCTGATCCCAAATCTGCCATGGATCTCACGAATTGGCAAGGGCGCATGGGCAAGCTAAAGAGTAGTGGAATGGAAGCTCATACATGCTTTTGCATGGAGAAAACAGTGGAGGATGAAGAGGACAAAAAACTAGTTCACCTCACCTAGTCTTGCTTTCCTATGTGCCTTAAAACACTGAAAAAGCAGACAATAAAGCAGAAAAAGCAGAAGGGCACCTAGGAGGCCAGGAATAAAGAAGATTTGATTCCTAAGGCTTTCCCAAGCACTACATGATTCAGATATGGCAAGTTTGACCTCTATGGATAGGCAATTAGCAACTTGCACAAGGTGGGACACATGAACTAGGAAAATAAGACAAAAATAAATGAATTAATGTCTAAGTGGGTAAACTATGGGTTGATTATTCTAACACCCCCCATTAAGCCTGACTTTATGAGTAATAAATCAAAAATATAGGGCCTAGCAACAAGGCTTAGTCACTCTTTACATACTGTATGTCCAAATAAACAAGGAAAGAGGCAAAACCAACTTAGGAAAATCCTCCCTTAAACATGGACTGTAAAACAAAATTGTAGAATCTTGTCTCCACTCATGCCTTTACAGCATGATCAGAAATCCCTAGCAGTGATTTGAGATTGTTGAAGGTCTTCTCACAAAATGCTTTGGTGAAGATATCAGCTACTTGTTCTGAAGATGAACAAAAGAGTAGGTGAATGGTGCCATCATGCACAAGCTCTCTGATGTAGTGCATGTGAATCTCAATGTGTCTAGTTCTCTGCTTCTGAACTGGATCTTTGCAGATTCGAATGATACTCTGGTTATCACAGTAGATGGTAGTTGAGTACTCATTTTCGAAACCACACTCTCCAAGTAAAACCTGCAACCATAAACACTGAGTTGCTGCATTAACAACTCATCTGTACTCAGCTTCTGTAGATGAGAGTGCAATGGCACTCTGTTTCTTGCTTAACCAGCTAATTGCCCTTCTGAAAGCATGAACACATAACCTAAATTGGACTTGCTTTCTGTGCTATCACCTGCCCAATCACTGTCAGTAAATCCAATCAAATCAAGATCAGATTTTGCCTTATAGAAGATCCCATGTGTCCTTGTTCCCTGAACAAAGTTAAGGATCCTTTTGGATGCTTTCCAATGGATCTCATGAGGCTGATCCATGAATCTATAATCCACACTTACTGCATAACAAATATCAGGTCGAGTATGTGTCAAATACAATAAACATCCATCAATTGTCTATACAGTATATTGTTTACCATCGGTGGAGAATCATCTTCCTCCAGCTTCACTCTTGAAAGGAAAGGAGTTTTGCTTGCTTTGCAATCTTGCATTCTGAATTTGATCAGCAAATCCAAGGCATAATTTGACTGGTGCACCTTTATTCCAGCTTTGGTTTGAGCAATCTCAAGCCCCAGAAATTGACTTAAGAGCCCCAAATCTGTCATGGAGAAGACTTGGTTCATAGCTCCTTTTAAGGAAGCAATCTCAGCATGTGAGCTTCCTGTAATGAGGAGGTCATCAACATATAACACAATGATCATTAATGAACCATTAAAAGACTTCAAATAGACATTTGGATCTGATTTGCACCGAACAAAATTCAGAGATAGCAAGAAGCTATCTATCTTGGCATACCAAGCCCTCGGGGCTTGCTTTAGCCCATACAATGACTTTCTCAACCTGCACACAAGAGAAGGGTTAGTAGGAAAACCTTGAGGCTGCTGCATATATATCTCCTCAGTGAGATATCCATTCAGAAAGGCACATTTTATATCCATGTGATGCACCTCCCATTGCCTTGAGGCTGCAATGGCTAGAGCTAGCCTGATGGAATCCACCTTTGCCACTGGGGCAAAGGTCTCATTGTAATCGATTCCATGAGCCTGTGAGTAGCCTTTAGCTACCAATATAGCCTTGTACTTTAGTGGTGAACCATCATCAGCAAATTTGGTCTTATAGACCCACTTACACTGTACTAGTTTTCTCCCTGGAGGAAGATCCACTAGCTCCCATGTGTTGCTCTTCTGGAGTGAGCTGAACTCCTCCTTTATGGAAGCTTGCCATATTGGATCTCCTGCTACTTCTTCATATGTTTGAGGATCATAATACACCATCAAATATAATTTTTCAGCAAACATAGGATCCTTCATGCACAGACCACTCTCAAATTGAGATCTAGTCCTTCTTGGGTCATTGGGATCCCCAACTAGCTCACCTGCTGCATGTAGTGTCTTGGATGCCCATTTAGGCCTTGTGGGGCTGTTTGGGTCTGCAATAAAATCATCTCCATCAGACAAATCAGAATCAGAATGTTCAACAAACTCTTTACTTACTTCTTGAGGTTCAGGTGGTGAAGAGGCTTCACCAACTTCCACTTCTGCAAGGGGTTCTTCTTCAAACTGAACACACCTTTCAATGAAGGCTTTGTTTGTGCTCAAATTTATCAACTTGTACCCTTTTGAATATTCAAAGTATCCAACAAAAAGACACTCTTGGCTTTGGGGCTGCAAAGCCTTCCTCTTCTCTGTCGGGATTCTTGCCCATGCCTTTGAGCCAAAAATCCTAAAATGGGTCACATCTGGCTTGTTCCCACTCCATGCTTCGAAAGGAGCCATGCCATCAAGCTGTTTGTGAGGCACGCTATTCTGGATATAGTTTGCACAGTTGATAGCTTCGGCCCAGTAATTTGGTGGCAAAGTTTTGGCCTCCATCATGCATGTTGCCATCTCCTTCAGTGATCTGTTCTTCCTCTCAGCAACACCATTTTGCTGTGGTGTGTAGGGGATAGAATGCTGCATCTGAATACCTGCATCTGCACAATAGTTAATAAACTCAGACTTGACATACTCACCACCATTGTCAGATCTGAGGACCTTGAGTTTCCTTCCACACTGGTTTTCAACCAAATCCTTAAAGACTTTGAATAGGCCAAAAAATTCAGACTTGTGTTTCATGAAGTGAACCCAACAATACCTGGAAAAATCATCAATAAAGGTCAATGCATATTTGGCCTGACTCATGGACATATGAGGGAATGGGCCAGCAACATCACTGTGAATCAACTCGAGGGGTGCAGAGGTTCTCACATGACTAGCTTTCTCAAACTTATGCTCTGGGTGTTTTCCTAGGATACAGCCTTGGCAGACTCCTTTGGAAAATTTTATCTTGGGAAACCCTATGACCATTACTTTCTCACTAAGATCAGACAGATACTTGTAATTTAGATGGCCAAATATTTCATGCCACAGCTTGCTGGCATCATTAGCATGAATGAGAAGAGCAGAGGGGTTTGAGTAAGGTAGGAAGTGTGAAAACATGTATACCTTTGAGCATGATTCACAACTCCTTTTGCAATGACTCTACTAGTTGAAATCTCTGTGATCTCAACTTCATCTGGGGAGAATATGACCTTCTTAGGAGAACCAGTGTGGGTCTTCTGGTACACTGACAGGAGGTTGGAG
Source organism: Pseudotsuga menziesii (assembly GCA_001517045.1). NCBI lineage: Eukaryota > Viridiplantae > Streptophyta > Pinopsida > Pinales > Pinaceae > Pseudotsuga > Pseudotsuga menziesii. The sequence goes on along the minus strand of LPNX010827834.1, from coordinate 194,945 downwards.
GCGATACCAGGGACATATAGCACATTGCTGAATTTACCATGATCAAGATCTATCCTTTCTTTTCCTTTACTTTCAGTGAGAGAGTCATCTCCCAGTATAATAGATGGTCCTTTCGACATATCCAGTGAGGAGAAGGCCTCCTTAGTCTAAACCATTTGTCTTGAAGCTCCAAAATCTATGATAAAACTGGGTGAGCTTGACGTGCCAGCAACTAGAGCATGAACTCTCTCTCTGTCATCGGAACTTGATCCTCCTTCTCTCTTCTTTAAGCTTTCTGGAAGGGAGATGCCATTCTTCTCCAGGAGATTGGTCAGCATATCAATCTGCTTTTTCATACAAGAGCTTTCAGTGTGATTACCCTTCGAACAGTATGAGCACTTGTTCATTTCACCTTTGTTTTTCTTCTTCTGGGTATTTTTCTTGGGACCTTGTTGATCCTCTGGAGACTGCTTCTTGTCTCTTCTTTGCTCAGGTGGCTTTTTAGCTTTCTTTTTGCTTTTTGAATCCACCCTCGAATCTCCAGCAATCAAAGCTTGATCTTTGGATGGTTTGATGGTTCCCATCATCACCAGCTTGTCTTGTTCTTGTGTGAGAGATTCCATGAAATCTATAAGGCTAGGCATCTTCCAGGTTCGAGCTGTGAGTTTTGTGGCATAGAAGGTCAAAAA
>LPNX010827834.1:113983-193827 GCA_001517045.1 Pseudotsuga menziesii | reverse complement strand
CAACCTACAATGGCTCTGATACCATGTATAAATTCAGGCCAGCAGTAGATTAATTTTACCCACAACAATTATCAATTGATCATGCAAAATTGCTAACAATGAAGATTGAATATGGAGCTGTAACACAAAATTATATTAACTGAGTGTACAATAGCCAACCCTATAATAACATAGGTTGCTGAATATATATAATACATCAAGAGGTCGAATGCATAAGGAGGCATCCAAAACTAGCATAAAGCAGGCTTACTCAAAATAGGCAAATCCCCCATAGGTGTAAAAAGTTGATCCCAAATATGTCATGGAGCTCACAAATTGGCAAGGGCGCATGGGAAAGCTAAAGAGTAGTGGAATGGTAGCTCATACATGCTTTTGCATGGAGAAAAGAGTGGAGGATGAAGAGGACATAAAACTAGTTCACCTCACCTAGTCTTGCTTTCCTATGTGCCTTAAAACACTGAAAAAGCAGGCAATAAAGCAGAAAAAGCAGAAGGGTGCCTAGGAGGCCAGGAATAAAGCAGATTTGATTCCTAAGGCTTTCCCAAGCGCTACATGAGTCAGATATGGCAATTTTGACCTCTATGGATAGGCAGTTAGCAACTTGCACAAGGTGGGACACATGAACTAGGCAAATAAGACAAAAATAAATGAATTAATGTCTAAGTGGGTAAACTATGGGTTGATTATTCTAACAATGACTAATGCATGAACCTTTGATTTTACATTGTGTAGGTGGATGATATCACTCTTAAAATGTTCTAAGGAACAATTCTAAGTTATAAATCCACAAAGTGATAAAGAAAGGTGGTCCCCTTTGTTTTAGGAAACCACCTAAACCTTAACCTAGTTTGGTGTTCATACTACATACTAAACCATACCTATCTTTAACAAGCAATGTCCTTACCAAAGCATATACTATATGCCCTACCATAGCATGCACCTTGAAATGTCTCAACTTTGGATATGATATAACAAAAGTGAAATACGCTATATCTTAACTACTGTATTATGCATATAGTTTTCGGTCCTTAAAACTATGATGCGACCCTTGGAAACACAATGGTAACAAAAAAAATACAAAGGACATGTAATTAAATTTGCTCACCATTCAACCATGTGAAAGCAATGAAAACTCAAGTTTGTGACAACTAGACTTGGTGCAAAACCCTAGGGGTTTAATGCACCTCGTAATATGCATCTATCATTTTAAGGGTTTTCACTTGGTGTTAGTTTGTTTTCCACTAATGCACTTGGCCTCTAGATGTCCGACCTCACCGTTCTTCTGCATGTGAAACGAGATGGAGGAGCCATCACCCTTAGTCCTCGACACCTTCTGAACCTGCCTTAGAAGGATTTGTTCATTGGTGAAGTTTTATAGTCCATAGAGTCATCAACGATGAGAAGGGTAAGCTTTTATGTTGTTTTGAGATGATCTTTCTTTATTTATGAAATGGTTGCAAAACTATTGTTTTAACTTTTGGAATGTAATAATGCATGAGATACAGATGTCAACTTCTATGCGATGAAGGTCTTGGGTTGGAAACTAGCCAATAAGGTCCTCCAGCCAGTAAGAGTGATGGCATTTCATTGCGTGGCTCTATAAAAAAAACCTTGGTCTTGTGGTGTGTATAGTGTTGGGATTTCAACTTTGTGTCAGTTCGTCGATGTGAAAGTGAGACATTTTCTTTGGTATAATATGAACATGTTACTGCAAAATATTTTTCCCATCCTCCGTGGAGTCATACGACTATGCCATTTATCAATAAGTTGGTTAGTGTTTTTAACATTTATAGGAAAGGTTCTTCCCATGAGGCCTTTATAATTACATTCTTTGATAAACTATGTTGATCTTCATGACTTGTATTTTAAGAGCAGAGATTTAGTCCTAAGGCTTCTATAATAATCTCTCATTTTTGTATAAAGATTTTTCGTAGTTACGACTATCTAAGAGAATAAAGATGTAATCCTTCCTTCTATTTAAATCATTGTTGAAATAGATTTTCTTCATCTTCTTCTATATTTGATATATTTTTAGGTTTATAGATGTTTCTGATATTGTGGTCATGAGGCCATTTTATTCTATTGTATCTATCTTTAGATAAATCCACGAGGCCATTTCCACTTCGACTGTGTGTAAAGGAGTTCGTAGGGCCATAGTTTAAGTACAAGGCTCTTCTTAGATGAAATAGTGTTTCACAAGTAATTAATTTTAAACCCTAAGGTTTTGTGTAACCTTCTTCTATAAGAAAAAATGTTGCAAATAACAACAACAACTTGGTCGGTAGCTTGTAACCAGTGCTACGGTTTGTCAATCATATGGATTTGGTTTTATTAACTTTTTAAGAACAATGGATGCATTGTTTTAGAAAAAAAGTTGTAGAACCTAGCTCACTTAATATTTATAATTTGAATTATTTTAAATTCTTCCTAACTAAATCTATGGTTAAAAAGAGGGAGTCATAACTCGGCCTGAAAAAGAATAACTAGATCTAAACATTGGATTTATTATAATTTGTTATGTTTAATTATGTAGAAGCTTATTTTCTATTATTTGTTCAAACCCTAAATAGTTTCACATAGCTATTGAGAAGTTCTATCCCTAATACAAGCTATTGTACTAATATATATTTATATTGATATCTATAGATCTTTGTATTAAAAATACATATATTATGGTAATCTATGTATGCGTATTGAATGTTTTCTTAACTTCTGTAATAGTTATCATAAGGTGTTTTCGGAGACCTTTACTCACATAAATAAGTGTTAGAAAAACCTAGACTAACATTGGAATACTAAATTAGATTTAAAAAGAAATAAGATAAAAGTACTTTAAAATACCAAGAACAGGAAGAATATCATGTTAATCTAAACTAGTTTAATAGATTAGCTTCTACTAATTTTAAGATTCCTTTTCTTTAGAAATAATAAAAGCATTGTAGCTAATAACCTATTGATAAGAAAATTTCTGATAGGAAAATCGAGATAAGAAAATAAGGTATCAATGTGATAGTTGTAGAATACTGAGCATCCTTTTGAAGTCCAAACACAAAAATAAAGCACCATTAATTAATAGTAATTAGAACCTGAATAATGTGCAGAAGGGGACAAACACTCAAAGGAGATTGTTCCACCCAACCTTCTCGTGAAGCATCCAAATTACTTGCTTAGGACCCCCAAACCTCTTCACTGAACTACTAGAAAGATGATATTTGAATATATCCCACACACTAAACTTACTGCAACTTAACACTCAGTAGTAGACTTAGCTCAACAATTCTATTTTAGCAATCCCCTCATCAAATTTCTTATGTGCATGAGTTTTTAGCTTGCAGCAGTTGTAAGGTTCATTCACTTAGAAATCAAAATGAATTGTGAGCCTCCTACTCAATTTGATGGTATTTATAAGACTTCCTAGGTATTTGGGTCATTTTTGGAATTAAATTACTGACCATCTCAGTTCCCTCTCTCACAGAACATGACCACTTTTTTAGGGATTATGCTCTTGCAAGAGCTAGAAAGTGAAATGCTAGTGCTTCCATTTGTCAACCAGCTTTCTACAGCTGCTCCTTCCTCCTAGTGGGTCAGTTAACACTCATTTAATAGTCTCCCTTGGATAGGTGTATCCTTTATTTAATTATTAAAATACATAATTCTTCAATTATAGTCATCCTTACCCACTTGGTCATAAACTTTACAATAAATTTAACACAATGTTTTTTCTGAAATAAATAATAAATATTTATTTTTCAGTTTTCGGTATGTTAAAGTAGGAGGCTCTGATATTACTGAGGCTCGATAGGATGCTCACCATATGTTGAAATAGGGACCTCTCCATGTGTTGAAGTTCTATATAGACCCATAGTGTTAGGGTTGATCTCTTGAAGGTAGAGAACATCCTCGTATATGTCATGTATTGGTACCTCTAATTACATCTCCTAGCGCAGAGTATTGGTAAATATCTCGGTAGAAGTCAAGATAGGGATCCCCATCTTAATGAAAAGAAAAGATTGATGAAGTTGGAGGAAAGTAACATACGACAATGAAAGTATATCAAGGGTCAAGCGCACTCCCCTAACTCAAATCCACATGTATCTGGCATGCTCTTCCAATGCAATCTTTAAAACCGTAGCCCGTAGGGAATCGTGGATAAGGCATCCAACACTCCCTAAACCTCAAACACCTATCAGAATGTGGAGTCTCATGTGTGAAGGATGAGATCGAGTGATACCCTGTAATGGGAGGGAGCATTCAATCGGGGCTCTCATGAGTCTCAATGAGGGCAAGGTCTCACATAAAGATATATTAATTAGGTAATGGTCATGGCCCTCATGTTGCATGTTTCACGAGCTAACCAACACTGTGTGTAAGGTCCTAATATTTATAAGCTATTAAATATCATAGTATAATGCAATCTTAAATGAAAATGTTTCCTCAAGAGTTAGCTCAATTGGTAAGGCTTGTACATACTCTTGGACATCACTAGTTCTAGCCTTGAGTCCTTTTGGTTCAAGCCTTCTACTAGCATGATCATTTCTTTAGGGTTACCATCCATGAAATATGGGGAAGTATTGGTGGGTTTTTGTGTTAAGTTTTCCTTCAAAAAAATATTAAATCCGCACAAAGACATGATTTTTTTTTCCTTTTTATTTTTGGTAACTTATGAGTTAAAAAAATTTAATGTTTTTACTTACTTTTTTATTTTTGTAACTTATGAAGCTACATTACTTTTCTTTTACTTTTTATTTTTGGTAACTTTATTCATTGGTAATGTTACACATAAAGTTATGTCAAGTTGCATAACTTTAGGCCACTTTACGTGCAATTAGTGTTTTTATATTTATATTTTTTAAAGAAAGATAATTTTTTTGGTAAAATATAAATTTGGAAGTGTTTAAATTGTGGCTTTCAGTTCATAAATAGATTAAACACCCTCAAATATATCCATGGAGCACAAATAATGCAACTTCCATAGCTATTATATGTGATTCTAAGAATTTTTAAAGATTTCCAATCAACTAAAAACAAAATAAAACAAAAAATATGCTCTCGAAAACGTTGAAAACCTAAAATATTTATACTACACCTAAAATAACCATATTATCATTATTTAATATAACCATATGTTTCTTGTTAGGGGGTCACAAGTTCAAATATTGAGAGTAGGGTATGTACCCTATGTAGACTTTAGCAGTTACAAGAAGGTCCCGTGTTCCACAAATAAGGAGGTCTCACATACCAAATTGGTGTCTCCCATGGCGATGACCTTAAAAATAGATTATGATTATGATTATTATGAATATTGTTATTATTATCCTTTACAATAATTATCTTCTTAATAATTTAACTCATCATAATTAGGGTGATCTCCCACTATTTCTCTTAAAAAATTTTAAGCATAATAATAAAACTCTTCAAAATCCAAGTGATTCCTTACCTTTTTTAGATTAGACAAAGCATAACTAACTTAACTAGACATTAAAATTAGAGTGGACAAATGATAAGTCTTTGCTAAAATAAATATTTTTCATTATTTAAATTGCATTTTTTATTATATATTTAAATCAGCTAAATTTTAGCCCTATAAGAAAAAACATACTCCTAAACATAGTAAGCTAAACTCTAACTCAGTAAGCTAAACTTGAGACCATTTGCACCTAAAACCCAGCAAGTTTTCTGGCCAAAATACCGGGGATATTGTTCAAAGGATAGTTTTCAGTGATTGAAGGGTCCTGATTCCATTTATCCAATAAAAATTGCAATTTTAACAATAAAAATATCAGTTTCAACAACAAATCATGTTACCCGATTCCTGTCAAACTTACCTGAAAAAGTGCAAATGGTATAGATATTAGCCAACTCGGACCACTAGTTTTTTTTACACCATCATATTAAAATTGGAAGCCCACTGAAAAACGATTTAATTAGTCAATAGGTAACTTCATGAAATTTCTCTTCGTATAATGTGAAATTCTGTTAGTTTGTTAAACCATCTCAACACCTAAGAACTATTTAGATCGTTTGAGGTGGGAGAGATTGCGAGAACAGAACAAAATACATTCTACACGCTCAAAGTGGGTATCTGTTCTGGTAACCAGTATGGAGGCCGGCAAAGGATCTAAGAATTCTTCACGTGTCTGGGAGGAAACTCAAAAATCTCGTGAAGCTACTCCTTCGAAAGCTAGCAAGAAGGGCAAGGAAACTTACAGCAACGGCTCTGCAACAGCTTTGGATAATGATAACCAGTCTAAGAAGCCACAGAAGGGCCTCGCCCACAAGTTGAAAGCGTCCAAAAACTATCTCAAATCTCTTTTCTCAAAGAGCTCCAACACGAGAGGAGGAAATGAACTTCATTCTCAGAGTAGTATATTTAGCATTCAAAGGGAGACCTATGAACGCGAGGATGCAGCGAGGGCCGGTAGAAGTTTTCACAGAGCTGAAAACTCATATTCGAGTCATCGTAAGTCTTTCTCTTGGAGCTTCGGCGTGTTTAAGGGATCAACATTGACACCCTTCAGTTCAAAACCCTTCAGTTCAAACGGCCCATCCACTAATGACGTGGAAGCAGCCATGCTCACTGCAAGAAAATGGAACGATGCGAGGTTGCACATAGAAAATGACGTGGAAGCAGCCATTGCTCACTGCAAACAATCTCTGTTGGCTGATCCAGTAAATTTGATGGACACCTCCAAATATGTGGAACAGAAAACATTACAAGCGAAAGAGGGTCATGTTCATTGTCGTTCTAGGTCCAGTTCCAGCATTGGGGCAACAAATCTAGTTTGGGTTGACAGTAACCCTAATCCATAAGGTAAAACTTTTGGGGCACGTTTTTATGTTAAATTAGGCATAAAATGATGCAACTTTTTTGTTATTTTCATGACTCTTCGATATGGCGTACTCGAATGAAGCAACTTTCTTTTCTTTAAGAAAACAGAGTACAAGATGTTATTTTTATGAAATATTACTTTTACTATGAAGATACTGGCAATTAGTAGCTGTAGAAGCTGTTTTGAGATAGGAGTTATCTATGATGATCTCTGATTGGAGCTGTCTTCATATAGGAGTTATCTATGATGACCTGGACTAGCTTTTTGGACACAGGATTTGAGTCTATGATTGGGAGCTGTTTTCAAATAGGAGTTATCTATGATCTATGATTGGAAGCTGTTTTCAAATAGGAGTTATCTATGATAACCTAGACTAGCTTTTGGGTCACCGGTTTTGAGTCTATGATGATCCAGTAGGGGAGTTGTTGTTTTCAGATAGGAGTTATTTATGATGACCCAGATAGGGGAGATTTTGGGTCACCCTTTTTGAGTTTGGTATCAGATACCCTTATATGTAATTGTGTTGTTCTTATGCATTTGTTATCTGTGACTACTATTTTGTATTATATTGGACAAAAACCTAACTTATTTTGTATGAAGTTTATTGATACATATGCTTAAAGGTGTAGTATTTTCAGTTTTGAAAAATGAAATGTTATGGTTATTAAGTTTGTATTTCATAATTATTATTGTGAAGTTTCTATTGTATTTTGTTGAGAGGTGTTCTAATTAATTTTTTATCAGCCAAAAAAATACCAGCCTTGCACATGGATTTACATTGTTTTATAACTATGTGCAAGGCCTCTTAAACAACCCATGGTTTTATTGTACATGGTTTAGGACAGCCTAGCACACCTTCTAAAGAACTCATAGCTGTGTTAAAAGCATGACCTTGAATCCTAGATCAATAGATTTGATAGAGCCTAAGATTATCTTTGATAATGTGTATTGATATGTCTAGATATCAAAAGGAACTCAACATGTTTCAGCCTTATAGTTGGATTGTTTTACTATAATTATTTAATAATAAATGATTTAATTTATTTGGTCTATAAATCCATGTTTAATCTTTTTGAGAAAGGATAATTATCAATCTTCATGTTAATTCAGGTAACTTCCTAGTGGAAGCCATGTATGGTAGGCTAGGTGTGAACTCTATGTGCTTGAAGGAACTATGATATTGTGTTGTGTTTGATGTAATCCTCACAACTCTTGTGTAGTGGTGAATGGCCATGTCCTCATGGACTTGGGTGGTTAAGATATTACCATTCCACGTGGTAGTGAAGTGGAGGAGAAAGTAGGTGGTGAGCAATAGAGTTGTCTTCTCAACCTAGTATCTTGAGTTGTTCTTGAGTGCACCTTTGCTTGTGGATCCATGACCTCACCTAAGGGGTGGAATACCCAAGAAAATTTGGCTTGGTAGTGCCAAAGGTTGGGTGGAAGTTGATGGGAGTTTCACATTAATAGGATAAGTTACTTATTTTATATTATTTGAGGTGAGTTGAAATTTACTTGTGAAAGTGGTTTTTAGTGCAAATCTATGGATGTGGATTGATGGTTTTTCCTCATGGCATCTTTCTCAAACTTTATATATATCATATCCAATTGAAATACATGCCTATATTTATTTACCTATGCTTCCATGTCTTCCTATGTGTATGAGTTTAATTGTGTTTATGCATGTCAATTTTTATCTTAATGATCAAATGCAAGTAATTGCATGGTTTAAGTGCTTGAACTTATGTATTCTCCTTGATTTTGAGATATCATCTTGATGGAATCTTGAAGTATTTTATTTATGTTTTTATATATTTTTTATCTATTATAATGCACCCTTGGTGGATTTTATAAACTTTATTGAATAGTTGTTCAATTTGTTAATGATGAGATGCAAGATCATATGGTTTTCGACATGGAATTTGTTGGCAATCTTAGTTATTTAATATCTGATTTCATGACAGATTGCATATATATTATTAATATTTATTTTCTATTTTCTTATCTTTCAATTGCACCCTCAATGGCTGATGTGATATGTGAATGAATTTCATAGTTGAAATGGTTAGTTTTTGAGCACTAGTGAGAGTAGTTTTTGCTTGAAAACTTGAATGCATGAGTTGTTTTTCACTAGATATGATCTCCTTATGTTTTATGGCTGTAATTTACCATGTTACTGCACCCTTTATGGTTGTAGTGTGACTCGGAGGATGATATGCTCTTTTTGCAGGGAATGGGATGTTTATTGGATGATCTTTCTAGTGAAATTAACTAATTTTGGTATGCTTTGTAAGATTTGATTTTCAATGCAGCTATGATATAATTTTAAATGAGTTATATGATTGTTTATGATATACATAATTTATAGGTTTGGCCATGTTAAAATGAATGTAGATGACAACCTTATTATTTGGTTCAATAAGTATTGCAATTCTATAATTGGTAAGTGATGCAATTGATTTTAATTTCGCAATTATCTTAATCTGGTTTATAAATGGAATAGATGGATGTAGGTAGCATCCTTTGGATCATGATTTGATGTCTATATTAAAGTTAAATTCATGTTTAATTATAAGTGTAAATCTTCTTATTTCATTTTCCTAGCTTCGCATGTATATTGGGTAAAAGAACTCCATTGTTTTATTACATCTCTTTAAAAGGATGAATGTTTAATTTATTTTAATTGTCTTCACTACATGATGGACTAGCCTTAGACACCTTATCCCACTATAATTTGACTTGTTTCATCTTCCCCATAGTCACTTGGTGTCCCTGCATTGGTTTCTGTACCCTAGACTATGCCATGTGTTATGTTTGTACCTAAGCCATTTAATTTGATAATGCTTATCGTTTCCTTAATATAGATAATCATAATGAAGTTAGGGGAGCTAGATGCTTTCAAGGGTGTCCCTATTTTTTACCTAGACCCCCATGTTGAAATAAATGGACTCATTTTCCTTTCAATCTACCAATCCATTGGTATTTCTTATATTTTAATAAAACCTAACCTTGTCCATTGCATCTATATTACCAAATATTATTGGAAATGTTCAAAAGAGTAGAGTTCCTTCTCTCATATTTATTTTCCTCACTTAATTGTTCAGTTAACATCATGACCTTCTTCATATTTCCAAAATAAATTAAATTCTATATTTCCTTTAAGACTTATTAGAACAACTACACCCCCATCCTACCATACCTTCCACCCTACTTCTTGACCTAAAATGTTAAGAGAGACGAATGTTCTTAAATTTAAGATGACATATCCCTACCAATATCTCTATAACATTTTTTTAACATAACATGCTTATCCCTTGTATATTGATGAGATAATATACCTATTTTACTATTGCATTAATTTTTATTTTAAACCTTTTATTATCCTTTTTTTCTACCCCAAATTTAATTGGTCACGTTACTTGAAGTGAATATCAAATTAAATTCCGTGAGTGTGAGCGGTATCAATCTAAGGAAAAAGAATGCGGGTGAAGCACGTGGTAAGTTGGTGGTGACACATGAGGCAAGATTGTCCTAACATGATTCAATATGTGTAATGTTTCTAAAATTGAATTTTTTTTTTTTTATTAGGCTAGTTAAACACTACCATTTCTCGACATTATTGACTTACAAAATGTGCAGTACTCTATCGTAGTGCTGATTTGTCCTAAGCTATTGGTATGTCCTACTTCTTTATTGTACTTATGATTATTACTATGTTTATTGTGTTTACTTATGGGGTTGTGATGTTGTTTACTATGCTCTTCATATGGTTACACATTGATGTGTATGTTAAGTACTTTGATTAGGCACTCCATTGTTATTTACATTTGTTTACCCTTGTATATGTGATTCTAACTTAACTTTGTTTTTGGAACCAAAGTGGGTGGAGTGGCCGGACTAGTTCTCCCATGTAACTGTCTTAGAGGTAAAAGTTTCTACTTGTCAAAAGGGCTTACATAGTTCTGCTTAACTAAGACACACTTAACCTCTTTACATGCATGAGTACTTTATTGACCGAAAAATTATTATGGAGTGCTGAACGTTTTGATCCCTAGTACCCATACTTACAGCTAGTGACACCTACTCATTGTTATTATTGTTCCTTACATACTCAAGTTAGTGGCAACATTACTACAATGCTTATCATTTATATGACATAGATTGGTTATCTAAGTGACACTTATCATTCATAGTGTAATTTATTATTAACTATTCATATCCTAGCATATATTTTTTACACATTTATTCTACGAAAAGCAATTAACTTATAATTTCATCTTATACTTATACAGGTTCATAAATATTTGGTTAAAAGGAAAACTTGGTTTTATGCTTAACAACCTACCATGGCATATTGCATATGCCATGGTCCCTTGGCTTAGAGCCTAAAGGGTTGGATGAGCATAGTCCTAAGGCTTATCGATTAAAGGATGCGATGTATGCTTATATTAACTTGGGGTGGTGAATATATAATCATAGTGTAAACTATGCATATGGGGTTTATGGCTTTGCATGAAATGGAGACTTTCAATATGGTAACACATGAGAGCTATAGAGAAGTGGGTTTAGTATTTGATAATGGACCAAAGTATAGCACCATTAATGTCGATGGGAAGTGTGGCAGCCCAATGTAGGGTTTGGATCCACTCTGAAGTTTGGCCATTACTCAGTTTCATTGTTTGTCTCTTTTTCCTCTACGCAAAATGGTGAAGGTGACTTCCAATATAGCAGAGGTATGGTTTTCATTTGAGTTTTATAGCATTGTTGTTTGTTGGCGATTCACTCAGAATTTCATACTTCTCAGTGTGGTCTTTTGGGTGTGCTTGTAGGTGATAGGGGAGACGAAGGGAAACATGGTTCGTTGCTTGAGGGCAAGGCGATAAGCAATGCCATATGATTACGGTAAGCCTGTTGCACAAGAATATACATTCCCCTCTTCACCTTGTGGTCATGCCTAAGTTATTACTTGTTGATGGATGAAAGAAAATGCTTTAGTCTAGTTTTGTTATGTATACATCTACATTTTTGGGTTTCGACGGTGTCCGAAAGGACTCTACCTTTGGTGTAGAAATGAACTTGGGTTTGGTTATGGGGTTTTTGATTTGTCTTCGGGCCTGAGTTTATAATGATTTGGACTTGTAATTTTTATAATGCTATTAGCAGCGAAGAGATCCTTGTAAGTTTGACATACTCTATGTCTAAATTTGTAAATCGTGTTTTGTTTTATTATAACGCGAGGGAAGCACCATTGCTTGCAATGGTGCCATGGCCAATGGAACCGACTGTGTCAAATTGATTATGGCTTTATAAGACTATATATACATGCATGCATCTTTTTTGTCACTACATCTCTGCATTTTGATTTCATAGTTGAAATACATGTTTTTTATATGGCATTCACATGCGTTGGTTATATTAGTTAGGTGAATGACCAAACAATCAACAATGATGGATTTTGAGGCCATGCCGTGAATGGCGTTGGCACTCACCATCGTAGTGGCGATAGCTTAGATGGGTGCATACTTGCTGTGTTATTATTTGATGTGTATTAATACAAAAAATGTAGAGAAGATCAAGAGTGGGCACACTCTACTCTAAGTTTTTTTCGTTGACATGGTTAAGCATGGAAATAGTTAGTTGTTTTTAGTTTGTTATTTGATTAATTACTGGGGCCAAGGCCATAGATTACATCATATGTGAAAATAAGGGTCTCAATACCTCTATGTAAGATTTTGGTTATTGTCTACAACCCGCATACAACTGTGTATGGTGTGGTTTTATCAATTGTAGAAGGAATCTACAGGATTCGAATCTTGGTCATTGTATATTATGAGGGTTTTACTATTTGTAATAGTTGCGATTTGGGACTTAGTACCCATGGGATCCGATCCTACAATTTCCTGTATAATTATGTGATTTTATTATAAATTGTTTAGTGTGTATTAATGCTTTTGTGGTTCTTAATATAATGGCGTTGATTATTATGGTATGATTTTTGACATTTGGGTGTCCATAGGATTCGATCCTCACATATCTTAAATATATAGTTTGTTATTTAGTGTTGTAACTACACTTTAGTTATTTTTACATGTTTGTTGTAGGTTGTATTATGTTGGACCTTTTATATATGTTATACGATTTCTATTATAAAGTATTGTTATGTGGAAATAATTAGATGGTTTGACATGTTTGCTTCATGTCATGGGTTTATATTATTGATAATAATATTATTGTTTATACTTGGTAGATATAGATAGTATAGTGGTTATAAATAGTGGACCATGTATAGGGCCTCGATTACTTGGACTCTTAAAAGATTATGATGATATTTGTTTTAATGGGAATGATTTGATTATTATCGTATGGTTATTTATTCAGAACTTGAAAGTTGTTGGTTGGTTCTTAATCTTAGCTATTGTATGTGGTTTGTATAATTTGTTCTTAGATGTAAATTTAGTGTTGAAAGATTTGAATTATAATTCTATTTTATAGTTGTTTTTTTTTAACAAAAACAGAAAAGGATAAGTATATTAGCAGGCTGTGCACAGCCATTCATTACAAAAAGAGCAAGAAATATAATGCCGACAGATCAAAATTGTTGAACAACTGGCATGTCCTGAAAGTTTTCCATAAGACAGTGCATATGATCGTTCCAAAATTGCAGTTATTGCGGGTAGTGTATACCCTCACAAACTGGCTACATAGAAATATGCAAAGAAACATTACCCATACAAAATTAAACAGATTAACCAAGAGACATAAGTTAAGGGTTGCCTCTAGGGGCCCTGGGCTGCATAACCGATTCTTATTCCATGGGATGATCAACTGCTTCATTTATTCTATTAACCCTACTTCCCTGGTTCATGTTGATGAGCTTCTCAAGGTCCTCCTGGATTCTGTCTACCTTTCCCAACAGCTCGCGTAGGTTACCCTCGTTATCGTCTATTCGGGCATCATGGTTACTAACCTGAAGCGATGTGTAGGTCACAGTTTCACTCATGCTTTGGATTTCCTTGGACATTTATTTATTGTCCATTACCCCTATTGATGTCATCTCATACAGCCTGTGAAGGTTCTTCTTAATGTCCAGCAGCCCAGCATTATCACCAGCGTGAGCCATACCTCCAGAATCGGTCGTAATTGCTATGCGGGAAAACTGAGTATGCAGAGGGTAAACAATACAGTCCTGGTTCTCACCCCACAAATCTCTTGTAACACTCCTGATCATTGCAATTTCTTGATGCAGAACAGAAACACCAAGTCTATCTGTGCAAGACAACGTTCCCGGAGCACCTTTCTTCCAACCAGAGCATAAGCAGCCCAGAACCCGAACCAGTCTGTCTTCATGAGTAGGAGATGTACCAACGTGACTATCAAAACCCCAGGACGCTGAGGGATAACTACAGTGACAGGAGGAGAGAGCAGACAGAGCAAGGAGCTCCTTTACAAAGGCACGAATGAGGGGGAGCTCATGCCACGGGATTCCCAGCAGTCTCCCACCCCCAACTCCAGCTACCACATTCAGCAAGAAATTCACAGAGCCTGGAGAACCATAACCAAAATCTGGAACATAACAATGGAGAGAGTCAATGCAGGGAAGCGTCATAGAGAAAGGGATGAAGAGGCATCGATCGTGCGAGAGGGAGAGGAAATAAATTGAAGGCCTGAGGGACTTTAATTTAGCTGCAGCCGATGAGGGAAGAAAAATCCACGCGGCCTTTGGAGGAGGGCATACAGGACTCAAAATTGAATGCAAGGAGCCACCAAAAGGAAGAGGGAGGTGAGGGCCAGCTAGAGGGGGGCGGATGAGAGAGGAGAGGTGGTTGGAGGGGAGGATAAGGAGAAGAAAGCGGGGGGTGAAGAGAAAGGAGCTTAGAAGGATGAGGGAGAAGAGAGAAATGTGGGGATAAGGATGAAAGCTTATAAGGCATCCAAAATTTTTGCAAAGGGATAAAGACTTCACATTAGAACTTTGCATGAGGAGACTGCGGGAAAGAATTTTAGAGCACCTCGTCATGGAATGAATTTGAGGTAGGGAGGATCACCATCCTGGCTGTAGTGGCCTTGGGGAAGACTGGCACCTACGTTAGCCATGATATCTTCTTCCTTATTATTATGTCGGAGAATGTGAAAAACCTTGAAGGATTAGGACATGAGAAGCTTAGCTTTTTTATACAAGCGACAACATTTAGTGGCTCCTGTGGGATACCCGTTGATCAGCTTATAGATGACATGCCTAGAGTCTCCAAATATCAGAACCTTCCGGATCTTTTTGTCTCGAATGAGTTGAAGACCCTGGAGAAGAGCCATCCAATCAGCTTCATTGTTGGTTCTAGAGCCAAGTCGCCAGGAAAATCTTTGTTCCACTTGTCCTCCGGGATCCACCAAGATCCCACCTGCGCCTGCCACCCCTAATTCTATTTTATAGTTGTTAATATATATAGGTATACAATATTTGTTAGGTTCTAATTATTATATTTGTATAATTATTCTATATCTCAAAATTAGATCTTAAGTGGTCTTTTTAATTATTTCATGCTTCTACTAACAATATGTAATCCGTCAGTAGAGTATATAGGCCAACTATCAGCTAGGTATTTAATATGAAACAAATCTTAGTTGGCACGAAGACAATTCTACAACAACGAAAGACAATACATGACTAAAACCTAAAAATACCAAACCCTTGATGATCTTAAACAGGAATTAAATTACAGCCTAGGGTTATAGATTAAAATGTAAACCCTAAGAGAATGAGACAAAAAACAAGGCACGTAAAGTTTAGAAAATATATCGTAAACATTTGTGTAATTTAGCGAGCATTTATTGTAGAAAATGTGTTTTGCATTCGAGGACCTCATACCTATAAATTGAAGCTCCTTTAATGGTTGAAACTTGCACACTCAAATAACCAGCATTAAAAAATCATAGGCATATATGACCTTTGTATTAGATGATTGAATTACTTGGGAACTACCACGTTCCTGCCAACCATGACCCGGAACCATTCCTGGTTTCAATCCGTATCCCCCCGAGCTCGTTCCAAAATGCAAGTATCTTAGAGATCCTAATGTAAAGCTGCCCTAGTTTGTATATCACGTCTCTATGAGTTCTCTCTTTTCCTTCTAGGAAATGTTCTCCAAGAACTCTCTTGATATTTTTTGGCAGAATAATGACTACAAAATATGGATGAGATCCCGAAGCATCTCTTGGGCTTGGGACTTTATAGACAGACTTTTCATCCAACAGGGCAGTTAAATCAATAAATGTTTCATTTCTTGATTTAACGCTTTTCATTTACTTAGTAATTTTAATATTTTGACTTAGGAACTTTTAGCTAGTTCCTAAATGGACTTTTATAGGTATTATACTATTTAATCGTTATCTTAGTAATAATACTAATAGATGGAACTTTTCATTATTAATATTATTACTATATTTATTCTTTATACATACGATGTATAAAATATATAATAATATAACATTTGTCTTGCGGTATCACATATTGTGATCCCTAGACTTACGACACTTTCTTCATTAAGGTCATTAGGTAGATGGTTAGTTCTACTAGGCTAGGAAACTCTAAACATACTTGTATGTTGGATTCCCTCATATAACATGGTAGCTCTTCAGTATTGGATGAGTATACAGAAATTCAAAATTTCATTTAATCACTTATAAATAAGTGAGATGAGATCAATATTTTTCTCGAGTCGTTTTCACTCAGGAATCATTACTTCTTTTCAGTAACTCCTAGCACTTACTAGAGCCCATACTCAATGGTAAAAATATGGAGTTACAAACTTAGTGGTATTCCAAGGATCTTCGCTAAACACTAATGTTAGGATGTACTTGTACGATACACCTAGGGATACAATGGCCAATGATCCGATGTTCCATAGCTTATGCTCAACATCAACATGGAAGGCTTCACGGCTTATGCCCAACACTTCCAAATTATCTTTTCATGTGTTCCAGACATTCATGCTCAACACAAATATAATACTCATGTGCTATAGAGCTCCTCGCTCAACGCTAGAAATCTCATCAATCATCTGCTTCAGGGTCCATGCCCAACACTAGCAAGCATATATGTATAATCAGATTACACCCAATATATAAAACAAATCATCATGTTCAGATGCAATGGGGTCTTTGACCCAATCTATAAAACATTAAGATAACATCATAATGCATAGGCTCATTCCTATAAGTTTTAGGTCCAAAATTCAGGATATTACATCCCTCCCCTCTTAGAACAACATCGTCCCTTGTGTTCTAGGGACTCAGAATAACATCATGAAAGAAGGTGGGATAAGCCTTTCTCATGGGGGCTTAATTCTCCCAAGTAGCCTCATTTCCTTCGAAGTGCTTCCATCGCACCTTCAACTAAACTACGGTGTGCTTCCTGAGCTGCACCTCTCTCTTGTCCAATATATGAATAGGTTCAGGGGAAAAATCCCCTTTAGGTTCCACCTATAATAAGGACTAATCAACTACATGTTTAGTATCATAAACATATTTCTTTAATAATGATGCATGGAAAACATTATCGACCCTTATGTGTGTGGGTCACGCTAGTTCATATGCCACTATCTCTCTCTTAGCTAGTATTTCAGAAGGTCCACAATACCTAGGTGCTAAATTACTGCACCTCCCCAAGCTCAATGAGCTTTGTTTTTCTTTTACTTTCAAGTAGACATGGTCACCTATTTGATAATATTTATCTTTTCTTTTCTGAATCACGTAATGTTTCTGGCAATCTTGTGCTTCCTTAAGGTTCACCTAGAACTTGGTAACCAACTGTTCCAAGTCCATTAATAGATCATTCCCTAACATGAGCCAATCCACTGGGCTATCCCAAGTAACCAGTGTTCTACACTTCCGTCCATAGAGTACCTCAAAGGGACTCATTTTGGCGGAAGCCTGGTAACCGTCGTTATATGCAAATTATGCAAGATGTAGGTAGTCTTCCCACTTAGGGGGTTTTTTCATGACAAACATACTAATCATGTCCTCAACAATCCGGTTTAGTATTTTTGTCTTCCTATCTATACGGGTGGTAATTAGTGCTAAAGTTCAACAGTGTTTCGAATCCGAAGAATAAATATCTCCAAAAGTTTCGTGTAAACTTCACATATCTATACAAGATGATTTCCTTGGGTATCCTGTGCAATCTAAATATCTCCTTCAAGAAGATATCGGTAATGTTTACTACCTTGTCAGTTGACTTCACTAGAATGAAGTGTGCTGCTTTTGACAATTTGTCTATTACTACAAATATAGAATCATTTTGTTTCTTAGTTTTTGGTAGATAGGTGATGAAATCCTAACTAATAAAATCCCACTTTCATTCTAGAATGGGTAATGGCTCCAGCAATCCTAAAGGATGCTAATGCTCAGCCTTGACGAGATGACATTCCTCACATTTCGCGATAAACATCGTAATGTCGGCATTTATCTTAGGCCAAAAAAAGTCTCTCTTGACGTCGGATTTCATCTTTTGATATCCTGGATGCCTTGAGTTGGGTTCCCAATGAAATTTCATGAGGATGCCAGAACGAATGTCCCCTCCTACCAGAACGTACAATCTTTCCTTGGACCATAGCAGTCTTGTTTCTTCTACCTTGTACTCTTTCTGTTGTTGAAACAACCTTCCCTCTTGGACTTTCTTGAGAATTTCTACATAGACAGGGTCAACCTTGTTGGTCGTTATAATCCTCTCATGCAAATCTAAATCGGTTTGACTTATTCCTACCTCATACATCATATGGGTTCATTGACTTAAAGCATCGGCAATATTGGTGTCTTTTCCCTTAATATGCTTTAGTTCGAAATGATACTCACTAAGAAAAGGGAACCATCTGGCGTGTCTAGTATTCAAATCTAGTTGCTCGAATAAATACTTTAGACTCATATTTCCTGTCGTCAGAAGGAATTTCCTTCCCATGAGGTAGTGCCTCCATATTTTCAATGAGTGAATGATGGCATCTAAATCGAGATCATGAGTGGGGTAATTCTACTCATGTTCTTTTAATTTTCACGATTCGTAAGAAATTTCATAAGCATTCCGCAAGAGGACTCCTCCAAGCCCTTCCTTGCTTGCATCTGTGCAAACAATGAAATCCCCATTGGGATCCACAATACATAGTATCGGTGCAGTTGTCAAAAGCTTCTTAAGCTTTTGAAAACTTTCCTCGCACTTGGTCATCCATAAGAAATTATTTTCCTTCTTCTGTAAGGCGGTCATGGGATAAGATATTCTCAATACGTTCTCAATGAACTTTCGATAATATATAGCTAATCCCAAAAAGGACATAATTTCAGTGATACTAGTATGGGTAGGACAATATTCTATGGCTCTAATCTTTTTCGGGTCCACATTTATCCCTGTCTCAGAGATAATGTGAACCAAGTACTATATCTATGGTTTGTAAAAACCACATTTACTACACTTAGCATAAAGTCTGTGTTCTTTCAGCACTTGTAGTACTATGTGAAGGTGTTCTTTGTGTTTCTCTTTACTCTTAGAGTAAACTAGGATGTCGTCTATAAATACAAAAACAAATTTATCCAGATATTTACTAAATATATTGTTTATCATACACATAAAGTTTGTGGGTGCATTGGTGAACCCGAATGGCATTACTACAAACTCGTAGTGTCTATACCTTGTACAAAAGTGTGGAAATTGAACCAGGTGATAGATTAATTTTACTCACAACAATTAACAATTGATCATGCAAAATCACTCACAAAGAGACTGAAAATTGGAGCTGAACACTAAACTGTATTAAATCAGTGTACAATAGCCAACCCTGTAAAATAATAGGTTGCTGAATAAATAAGATACATCAGGGATTTAAATGCATGAGGAGCAATTTGAATCTAGCGTAAAGCAGGCTTACCAAAAATAAGCAAATCCCCCATAGGTGTAAAAATTTGATCCCAAATCTATCATGGAGCTCACGGATTGGAAAAATGGCTTAGGCAAGCTAAAGAGTGGTGGAATGGTAGCTCATACATGCTTTTGCATGGAGAAAAGAGAGGAGGATGTATAGGACAAAAAACTAGTCAACTTCACCTAGTCTAGCTTTTCCTTTTGCCTTAAAACACTGAAAAAGCAGGCAATAAAGCAGAAAAAAAAGAAGGGCACCTAGGAGGCCAGGAATAAAGCAGAATTGATTCCCTTAGCTCTCCCATGCACTACATGAGTCAAATAAGGAAAGTTTTACCATTATATATAGGAAAATGACAACTTGCACAAGGTGGGACACATGAACTAGGCAAATAAGACAAAAATAATGAAATTAATGTCTAAGTGGGTAAACTATGGGTTGATTATTCTAACACCCCCCCTTAATCCTGAATTATGAGTAATATATCAGAAAAATATAGGTCCTAGCAACAAGGTTTAGTCACCCTTTACATACTGCATGTCCATTTAAACAAGGAAAGAGGCAAAACCAACTTGGGAAAATCCTCCCTTAAAATATGGACTGTAAATTGTAGAATCTTGTCTTCACTCATGCTTGCACAGCATGATCAGCAATCCCCAGCAGTGATTTGAGATTGCTGAAGGTCTTCTCACAAAATTCTTTGGTGAAGATATCAGCTACTTGTTCTGAAGATGAGCAGAAGAGTAGGTGAATGGTGCCACCATGCACAAGTTCTCTGATCTATTGCATATGGATCTCAATGTGTCTGGTTCTCTGCTTCTGAACTGGATCTTGCAGTTTCAAATGGTACTCTGGTTATCACAGTAGATGGTAGTTGAGTACTTTGGTTCGAAGCCACACTCTCTAAGTAAACCCTGCAACCATAAACATTGAGTTGCTGCATTAACAACTCCTCTGTACTCTGCTTCTGTAGATGAGAGTGCAATGGCACTCTGTTTCTTGCTTGACCAGATGATTGGCCCTTCTGCAAGCATGAACACATATCCTGAAGTGGACTTTCTATCTGTGATATCACCTGCCCAATCACTATCAGTAAATCCAGTCAAATCAAGATCAGATTTTGCATTATAGAAGATCCCATGTGTCCTTGTTCCCTGAACAAAGTTAAGGATCCTTTTGGATGCTTTCCAATGGATCTCATGAGGCTGATCCATGTATCTAGAAGCCACACTTACTGCATTACAAATATCAGGTCTAGTATGTGTTAGATACAATAAACATCCAATCAATTGCCTATATAGTGTATTGTTTACCATCAGTGAAGAATCAACTTCTTCCAGCTTCACTCCTGAAAGGAAAGGAGTTTTTCTTTCTTTGCAATCCTTCATTTTGAATTTGTTCAGCAAGTCCAAGGCATATTTGGACTGGTGCACCTTGATTCCATCTTTGGTTTGAGCAATCTCAAGCCCCAAAAATTGACTTAAGAGCCCCAAATCTGTCATGGAGAAGGCTTGGTTCATAGCTCCTTTTAAGGAAGCAATCTCAGCATGTGAGCTTCCTGTAATGAGGAGGTCATCAACATATAACAAAATGATCATTAATGAACCATTAACTAACTTCAAATAGAAATTTGTATCTGATTTTCACCGAACAAAATTCAGTGATAGCAAGAAGCTATCGATCTTGGCATACCAAGCCCTGGGGGCTTGCTTTAGCCCATACAATGACTTTCTCAACCTGCACACAAGAGAAGGGTTAGCAGAAAAACCTTTAGGCTGCTGCATATATATCTCTCCAGTGAGATCTCCATTCAGTAAGGCACATTTTACATCCATGTGATGTACCTCCCATTGCCTTGAGGCTGCAATGGCTAGAGCTAGCCTGATGGAATCCATCTTTGCCACTGGGGAAAAGGTCTCATTGTAATCTATGCCATGAACCTGTGAGTAGTATTTGGCTACCAATCTAGAATTTTACTTTAGTGGTGAACCATCAGCAGCAAATTTGGTCTTATAGACCCACTTACACTGTACTAGCTTTCTCCCTGGGGGAAGATCCACTAGCTCCCATGTGTTTCTCTTTTGGAGTGAGCTGAACTCCTCCTTCATGGTTGTTTTCCATATTGGATCTCCTACTGCTTCTTCATATGTTTGAGGATCAGAATACACCATCAAATAGCATTTTTCAGCAAACATAGGATCCTTCATGCACAGACCACTCTCAAACTGAGATCTAGTCCTCCTTGGGTCATTGGGATCCCCAGCTAGCTCTCCTGCTGCATGTAGTGTATTGGCTGCCCATTTTGGCCTTGTAGGGCTGTTAGGGTCTGCAATAAACTCATCTCCATTAGAAAAATCAGAATCAGCATGTTCAACAAACTCTTTACTTACTTCTTGAGGTTCAGGTGGTGAATAGGCTTCACCAACTTCCACTGCTGCAAGGGGTTCTTCTTCAAACTGAACACACCTTTCATTGAAGGCTTTGATTGTGCTCAAATTTATCAACTTGTACCCTTTTGAATCTTCATAGTATCCAACAAAAAGACACTCTTGGCTTTGGGGCTGCAAAGCCTTCCTCTTCTCTGTTGGAATTCTAGCCCAAGCCTTTGAGCCAAAAATCCTGAAATGGGTCACATCTGGCTTGTGCCCACTCCATGCTTCGAGGGGAGTCATGCCATCAAGCTCTTTGTGAGGCACCCTATTCTGAATATATGCTGCATAGTTGATATCTTCGTCCCAGTACTTTGGTGGCAAATTTTTGACCTCCATCATGCATGTTGCCATCTCCTTCAGTGATCTGTTCTTCCTCTCAGCAACACCATTTTGCTATGGTGTGTAAGGGATAGAATTCTGCATATGAATACCTACATCTGCACAATAATTAATAAAATTAGACTTGACATACTCACCACCATTTTCATATCTGAGGGCCTTGAGTTTTCCTCCAGACTGGTTTTCAACCAAAGCCTTAAATACTTTGAATAGGCCAAAAACTTCAGACTTGTGTTTCAGGAAGTGAACCCAGCAATACCTGGAAAAGTCATCAATGAAAGTCAATACATATTTGTCTTGACTCATGGAAATATGAGGGAATGGGCCAGAAACATCACTGTGGATCAGCTCGAGGGGTGTAGAGGTTCTCTCATGACTAGATCTCTCAAATTTGTGCTCTGGGTGTTTTCCTAGGATACAACCTTGGCAGACTCCTTTAAATTTTTTTATCTTGGGAAACCCTATGACCATCTCTTTTTCACTAAGATCAGAAAGATACTTGTAATTTAGGTGGCCAAATATTTCATGACATAGCTTGCTAGCTTCCTTAGCATGAATGAGAAGAGCAGAGGGGTTTGAGTAAGGTAGGAAGTGTGAGAACATGTATACCTTTTGAGCATGATTCGCAACTCCTTTTGCAATGACTCTACCAGTTGAGATCTCTGTGATCTCAACTTCATCGGGGGAGAATATGACCTTCTTAGGAGACCCAGTGTGGGTCATCTGGTACACTGACAGGAGGTTGGAGGCGAGACCAGGCACATACAGTACATTGCTGAACTGACCGTGATCAACATCTATCCTTCCTTTACCTTTACTTTCAGTAAGAGAGTCATCTCCTAGTACAATAGATGGTCCTTTCGACATGTCCAGTGAGGAGAAGGCCTCCTTAGTCGAAACCATGTGTCTTAAAGCTCCACAATCAATGATAAAACTGGGTGAGCTTGATGTGCCAGCAACTAGAGCATGAACTCTCTCTCTGTCATCTGAACTTGATCCTCCTCTCTTCTTTGAGATTTCTGGAAGGGAGATGCTATTCTTCTCCAAGAGTTGGGTCAGCATGTCTATCTAATTTTTCATACAAGAGCTTTCAGAGTGATTGCCCTTATTGCAGTATGCGCACTTGTTCAATTCACCTTTGTTCTTCTTCTTCTGGTAATTCTTCTTGGGACCTTGTGGATCCTCCAGAGACTGTTTCTTGTCTCTCTTTTGCTCAGGTGGCTTTTTAGCTTTATTTTTGCCTTTTGAATCCACCTTTGAATCTCCAGCAATTAGAGCTTGATCTTTGGATGGTTTAATGGTGCCCATCATCACCAGCTTATCGTGTTCTTGTGTGAGAGATTCCATGAAATCTACAAGGCTAGGCATCTTCCAGGTTCGAGCTGTCAGTTTTGTGGCATAGAAGGTAGAAACAAACACTAAATAGTCAAGGCCTAGCTTCGAGAGGATGGCCAGTACGAGCTGATCATCTTTCTTTTCGATACCACACTGTTTCAGCTACAAAACTAGTGCTTTGAACTTGGAGAAATATAGTTGCAGGGATTCAAAGCTATTTGGACTCAGAGAAATCAGCTCATTTTTTATTTGATGTCCCCTCATCTCATGTTTCTTTTTAAAAATATCAGCAAGCTTCTCCCATACTTCATTCGGTGATGTCAATCCATCAAGATGGAAAAGGAGGTCTCTGAAAATACTCAGACACAGGAGGCCATAAGCCTCATCCCTCCTGTTGTGCCATTTTATCTTCTCTGCAGCTGCATTGGGCTCTGCTTCTGTTGCCATAGTCACCCTGTAGAGGCCTTTCACTCTCAATAGTATCTCCATCTCTTCTTTCCATTCAAATAAATTGAAAGGAGTCAAGATAGTTTTCTGTGATTGATCCATAGCTTAGAAAATCTGTCCCGGCTGTCAGTAGAAGGCTCCCAGTCACTGATGTCGAACCTGCAAAACAATTTTTGAAGGAGAGAAACAACCTACAATGGCTTTGATACCATGTGGAAATTGAACCAGGTGATAAATTAATTTTACTCACAACAATTAACGATTGATCATGCAAAATCACTCACAAAGAGACTGAAAATTGGAGCTGAACACTAAAATGTATTAAATAAGTGTACAATAGCCAACCCTGTAAACTAATAGGTTGCTAAATAAATAACATACATCAGGGATTCGAATGCATGAGGAGCAATTCGAATCTAGCATAAAGCAGGCTTACCAAAAATAAGCAAATCCCCCATAGGTGTAAAAAGTTGATCCCAAATCTGTCATGGAGCTCACAAATTGGAAAAATGGCTTAGTCAAGCTAAAGAGTGGTGGAATGGCAGCTCATACATGCTTTTTCATGGAGAAAAGAGAGGAGGATGTGTACGACAAAAAACTAGTCAACCTCACCTAGTCTAGCTTTTCCTTTTGCCTTAAAACACTGAAAAAGCAGGTAATAAAGCAGAAAAAGTAGAAGGGCGCCTAGGAGGCCAAGAATAAAGTAGAATTGATTCCTTTAGCTCTCCCATGTGCTACATGAGTCAAATAAGGAAAGTTTTACCATTATAGATAGGCAAATGACAACTTGCACAAGGTGGGACACATGAACTAGGCAAATAAGACAAAAATAATGAAATTAATGTCTAAGTGGGTAAACTATGGGTTGATTATTCTAACAAAAAGTTATTTTTGTGAATATCCTCATCGCGAATCTGCATATGATGGCACCCAGATCGTAGTTCGACCTTGGAAAAGATATTGGCTCCTCCTACTTGATCGAACAAGTCATCGATCCTAGAGAGTGAGTCTCCATTCTTGATAGTCATTTTGTTCAATTGATGATAATCGATGCACATCTGCATCGTACCATCCTTTTTCTTAATGAACAGTATCGGTGTTCCCCAAGGGGACACACTTGGTCGGATATACTCTTTTTCTATCAACTCCTGCAATTGCAGTTTGAGATCCACCAACTTAGGTGCACTCATGCAGTAAGGGGATTTGGAAGCTGGAACTGATCCTTGTGTGAGTTCAATGGAAATGTCTAGGTCTCGTTTTGGAGGTAATCCTAGGATTTCCTCAGGAAACATGTCCTTGAATTCTAAAAGAATGGGAATGTCTTCTATGTGCTATTCTCTTTCAGTCTCTATGCCTCGGATATTGGCTGCAAACAACTTTCATCCTTTCCTAATGAAATCCTTTGCTTGTAAGAAAGATATATGTCTTACAGAAACTTTCTTTGGAACTCCTTGAATCTTCACTTGATTCCCTTGGCCATTTGTACACAAAATTGAATTTTGTAAGAAATCGAGCATGACATGGTGTTGTTCCAACCAATGCATGCTGATAAGTATTTCATATGATCCTAAGCGTAGGATTTTTAGGTTTACATTCATTGGAAAACCATTCAGGTTTACCTCGCAATCTTTAACTATTTTTGAAACCTTTTATTTTGTACCTATGGATAACTGAACCAGCAAAGATTTATCATGTTTTACTTTTCCTAGTTTGCATACATAAAAAAATTTAGGCAATACATATCTACGGCAAGCACTGGGGTCAATAAGTATTGAAATGGAAGTGTTCAAGATCTTACCTTCTATCTCAACCATGGTATCTTGATGGTCATCCTGTTGGCCATCCAAGGTTGCATAAATCCGCGGTGTTCCAACTATGTCCTCGATCATTGTTTCTTCATGTAAGATGTGCAAGGCTGCATTGGTATTGTTGTTACAGTCTTGGAAATAATGTGGCCTCCTTCACTTCCAGAATTTGATCCGTATCAGGGTACCATTGGCTCCCTCAGCTGTTACTGGCTTGTTAGCATTTGGAGATAGTACATCAGATTTTGCACCTGATTTGTTGAAATTCTTGTTTGCTGGAAAATTGTTGTTCTATTTTTTGTACGGGGGTGGGTTAAACCCTGGTTTATGGTTATCAAAGAATTTCTTAGAATTTTCTCTATTTATGTTCATGTTCTCTTGCCTTAATTGCCCATGCTCATAGCAGAGCCTAGATTTGTGCAATGTGGTGTCCAAGGTTTTATTCATGTCAAACTCAATCCTTTCTCAGAAGTTGGGAGGAATACATCCTAAAATCAGCTATATTTTTACCTTTTCTTCCTTGATGTATGGTACACAATGTAACAAATCTAGAAATTTGTTAATAAAAGAATCCATAGTCATGGATCCCATATGTAGTTCGTGAAACCCTTTTACTTTTTTATCGAAGAATACTTCCGACATATATTTTCCTTGAAATATTTTGTGGAATTTAATCCAACGTATTTCTCTTAGCTCATATTTCTTAGTGTGTTTCAAATCTCTCCACCATCTTATTTCATTTCCATTTAAATTATAGATGGAAATTCGAGCCTTCATCTTGTTTGAGTATTTATAAACTCGAAAATATTTTCTCATACCCAACATCCATTCTTTGGCTTTCTCTCCCATATTCACTTCACCTTCGTAGGTCGGGGCTCTTATTTTATGAACTCCCCTTGTAGGTCATCATCATTTCTTTGTCTTTTCCTGCATGGAGAAAGAGATTCCTCATCGGAAGGGCTGTGTTATTCTCTTTATGGAGGTTCAGGGTTTTGTTCCTCTTCTCCTAGGTTGCTGACCCATTTAGGATAAGGTTCCTTCTTGAACTTGTTTGTCAAATAAGTGGGTTTCCCCTGTGGTCTTCCTCCCATCATATTTTGTAGTAGTGCTTCATTTATGGCTTGCTGTTCCTTTCTCTCATTCAGACTATCTTCTCTGAAACTTTGCAATTCTTCTTAAAGACTATGTATAGTCTTCAAAATATTAGAATTCAGTTCCACCATGAGTTCTGCTTCCTGGGTGGCGGTGTTCATCTTTCCTTGCCATCTGTTATGTTCTTCAGTGTTCATGATCTAAACTATTCCGTAAAAATTTCTTGAAATTGCAAACTTTGAATCACAGGGAAATTTTTTTATGTTAGTTAATCATACTTTATTTTCTTTGCAGTGAATGTTTGGTACGCCGATTGCTATCTTAGTGTTGAAACTAGGCTCTAATACCAGTTGTAATGTCTTAAAAATTGAAAAAAATTATTAGTCTAGTTAAACACTACCTATTGTAGACATTGTCAACTTGTGGAATGTGACGTACTCTAACATAGTGTTGATTTGTCGTAAGTTGTTTGTACGTCCTACTTCCTTACTGTAGTTATGCTTATTAATATGTTTACTATTTTTACTTATGGGGTCGTAATGTTGTTTACTATGCTCTTCTTATGGTTACGCATTGTTGTGTACGTTAAATAATTTGATTATGCACTTCATTGTTATTTACATGTGCTTACTATTGTATACCTGATTCTAACTTAACTTTGTTTTAGTAACCAAAGTGGGTGGAGTGGCGAGACTAGTTCTCCCATGTAACTGTCTAAGAGGTAAAAGATTCTACTTTTCTATAGGGCTTACTTAGTTCTATTGAACTAAGACACTCTTAACCTATTTACATGCAGGCGTACTTTAGTGACAGGAAATGTGTTATGGAGTGATGAAAATTTTGATCCCTAGTACCCATACTTGAAGCTAGTGACACCTACTAGTTGTTATTATTGTTCCTTACATAGTCGGTTTAGTGGCAAGGTTACTACCATGCTTATCATTTATATGACATAGACTTGTTATCTAAGTGACACTTATTATTCATAGTGTAATTTATTATTAACTATTCATATCCTAGCATATTTATTTTACATTTTTATTCTACGAAAAGCACTTAACTTATACTTTAATCTTATTCTATTATAGGTTCATAAATCTTTAGTTAAAAGCGAAACTTTCCTTTATGCTTAACAACCTACCATGGCATATTGCATATGCCATGGTCCCTTGGATTAGAGCCTAAAGGGTTGGATGAGCATAGTCCTAAGGATTATAGCCTAAAGGATGTGGTGTATGTGTTAGATCAGACCTTATAATAACTTAGTGTGGCGAATATATAATCATATTGTAAACTATGCATATGGGGTTTATGGCTTTGCATCAAATGGAGACTTTCGATATGGTAATGCATGAGAACTATCGAAAAGTGGGTTTGGGATTTGATAATGGACCACATACTGGCACCATTAATGCTCATTGGGAATTGTGGATGTAATGTCCCCAAAAAATCGAATATAAAAAAAATATTTATAGGCTAGTAAAAACAAACTAGACACATTATTCACTTACGGAACTCTATCGTACACTTCATGTACCTCTCTTTATTCGTAAGTTTTTCTTACGTTCTCGCTTTTACTTTTAGTCTTTATTTTTCATGTACTTTACTTATGATGTTGTACTGTTGTTTACTGCTTAGTATTCAGTTTATACTTTGGTCGCTTATGTGTCATCACTGGATTCATATACTTCATCCTTTCTGCATTGTTGCACTTGTTAATTATAGAGTCCTAAATTAACTTTGTTTGTGGAAACAAAGTGAGCAGAGTGGAGGGACTCATTCTCCCATGACGGTTTGAGAGGTAAAGGTGTTTACTTGTTAGCAGGCTTACTTAGTTCTCTGAACTAAGGCAGCTATTTTATTTCACATGCAGTTCATACTTGTGACAGAATCTTGTTTAAAGAGTACGGAAAGTCTTGATCTTGAATAACATACTATGGGTTGACTTTGGTTCCTTGTTGACTCAGAATTATAACCAGGTATAAATACTATTCTTGTCAATTTAGCTAATACTACTAAATTTCATGTTCGGCAATTATGCTTCCTTATGGTCTTGTAACACTTCATTTTACATATTGGTATTAATTAAGTTCTATGTTTAGTTTATTAAAACTATTAACATATTTTTTATTTTCTATGTGCATGTTATTATCTTGGGCTAGATTCAGATCTAGATTTTCTTATGAGGGTCAATTGTAAAACATGCCATATTGCATATTCCATGTTCACTGAGTATAAGCTTAGGACTTAATTGTATTGTATTATGTTATGGCTTAAATCCTAAGGATTGCATGTTATGTATAAAGTATAAGCCTTGTGGCTTTCCTTGAGACTAGCACAGGCGAAGCCTTATTTATACACTTAAACCTTAACATTGTAATTTTTTAAGCCTTGTTATAACATAAGCATTGTAATGGTTTACCTTGTATTCTGAAATGGGGTGGATAAATATAACATAACGTGGAACCATATGTTAGCAGGGTTTAATATTTTGTATGGGAAATGGACGCCACGTTTATGCAATGAAACTTTACTATGGATAGTGGGTTTGGTATTTTGTTAATTGACATCATCTAGTGCATTTAATGTTGTTTCTAATCATGGCAGCCCCAAGTTGGGGTTTGGTCTTTCTCTGTACAGGGGGAAATGGAGGCGACCTCCATTGTCGTGAAGGTAAGATCTTGTTTTGTTTAAAAACAATTCTATGGTTTTACATTGATGCACTTGAATGTTGACATGCTTCTCACCTGTTTTGTGGATGGTTGCATGTAATACCCCAAATTTTCATAAAAAATTTAAATTTTTCTTGCTACAATTAATGTTTAAAATCATCGATAAAGAGGGTAACTTAACTGCTAAAAGTTAGTACCCTAAAAGGGTCTAATATAGAAACTGAAACAAAATCCTTTATTAATTTCTATAATTTACCTTCTTCACTATCTGCATTCAAAATTAAGTATTGAAATATTTATTAGTAAGTAAAGATCTGAAGTAGTATGAGCTGGAAAAAACTATTTGTTTACTATGTACTAAGTTTATCTCCTGCTTAAATGAATGAACTCTAGTTCATGCCCGAGGCTTACTTATCTCTTGAAACTAATGTAGTGAAATGATGATTCTTGTACAAGTCTTTTTACATGTAAGATGTTTTTTATTTCAATTTTAGGATCGAGATTAATTATCTCAACTTGCAAAAGTAAAATGTTAGAAACTTTGATAAAAAAAAAGGTACTGTCAAACCTGCTTCTTTTCCAAATCTTGAAATTGTTAAGTTGTTACACAATGTTTGAGGTCTAAAATGTTAACCTTCTTATTCTTGGTTTAAGGACATAATGTTTTCCTGTATATTTAATTCTTATTTATTTATTTATAAGCATAAGTACTTAGAAATCCAAGCAAAAATAGAAGTAGATGCTTTCCACCTAAATTTGGACATAACTTGTACATCCTATATTTATCCTTTTGTTGTTATATTAAATCCTAATCCTACATGCAACTCTAGAGAATGATAAATTTTGCAAACTAAATCTTGCAATACATTATTACTTGTTACTAAGGTAATTTAGATGCACTTGTATCAACATATATTCGAATGTTGCATAAGAAATTATTATATAAGTATAGGCATTGTTGTGAGGTATAAAATAAATGACATATCTATATATATGAACGGATGATGCACAATCATGCACTCCTTTAAAGACACTTTAGATGCCACATAATACTAGAAAAACCGGGAAACTATGACTTTAGGTGACAATTAGGGGTAACTCCCTAACTTATTTGAAGATTAAGTAAAAAGACAAAATATAGGTAATTGAATCAGATTTCATAATATATAGTATTTGTGGATACAAAATGTGTGTAAATGATTATAAAATTAGTTTCTATGAAAAAGGGTTTTCAAATTTCTAGCACATCTTAACATATATGTTTGTGCGGGTGCAACAATATATGAGGTAAATGATGCGAATTTCGAATAAAATCTTGCAGACATTTAAAGGACATATGGGCCTGGTGCAACACTATTTAGTCATAATTTTTCATGAACTGTTTTTTTATTATTAATTATTGAAGTCACAAAATCTTGAAATGAAAACATTATGTGTGGGTGCAACACTTTAGGGGAAAAAATTAATGAAATCGTTGAGTTCTCTATATAAGATTGTAGATCTTGCTCTCTTCTAGTGCACCATATAGTTTTCTTGGGAAATGGTGATGGAAATCAAAAGTTATATAAAAAATAATCAAAGTATCTTTTTTCAAAAACTGACATGTGTCATTTAGAAAAATAATTATAAATAAATAAAACATAGTTTTGAAGGAAAAAATTACATATTAAGAATCATAATATCATGCTATGCAATATTCTAAATTTTCATAAAAAAATATTGTGTCTGTCAAAGCAAAACACGCCATCTAAATTGAGGATATTGATAGAGTTCTAAAAGACAAGCAATAGCCCTAGTTTATTTTTCCTAGCCAATAGGTTCGGTAGTCCGAAGCTATTTCCGAACATAATTCCAAACCTTATTCCTGCCGATTTTTTTAATTTAAAAAAAATGCATATGCATTATAGCTTATTCATATCACATATGCGATATAGCGCATATGTGATATGGATAAGCTATAATGCATATGCTTTTTTTCTTAACTAATTTGATATGAGAGTAAAAAAGAGTAATGGAATCCTTATCCCATTCTCCTCCTCCTCCTCCTCATCATCATCATCACCATTCGATTGCAAATGCTTGAAAATAAAATCAAAGCAAAGTTTCAACTAAACCTATCATCATCATCATCATTGTTCCTCATCACCGTCATCATCATCATCATGCTCATCCTCATCCTCATCATCATCATCATCATGATCACCATCATTTTTCATCATCGTCGTCATCGTCATTATCATCATCATCATCATCATCATCATCATCACCATCATCCTCCTCATCATCGTCATCATCATTGTCATCATCATCGTCATCATCATCGTCATCACCATCACCATCATTGTTCAGCATCATCGTCATCGTCATCATCATCCTCATCATCATCCTCCTCCTCCTCCTCCTCATCATCACCCTCATCCTCCTCCTCATCATAATAGTCCTCATCCTCCTCCTCCTCCTCATCACCATCATTGTTCATCATAATCATCATCATCATCATCATCATCATCATCATCATCATCCTCCTCCTCCTCCTCCTCCTCCTCATCATCATCACCATCATCATCCTCAACATCATCATGGTCATTATCATCAACACCATCATCATCATCACCTTCATCCTCATCATCATCATCATAGTCATCCTCCTCCTCCTCATCATCACCATCATTGTTAATCATCATCGTCGTCATCATCATCATCCTCCTCCTCCTCCTCATCATCATCATCACCACCCTCATCCTCCTCATCATTATCATTGTCATCATCATTATCATCATCACCCTCATGCTCATCATCATCATCATAGTCATCATCCTCCTCCTCATAACCATCACCATCATTGTTCATCCTCCTCCTCCTCCTCCTCCTCCTCCTCCTCCTCCTCATCACGACTCTCATCCTCATCCTCATCATCATATTCATCCTCCTCCTTATCATCATAATCACTATCATTTTTCATCATCATCATTGTCGTCGTCATCATCATCATCATCCTCCTCCTCATCATCATCATCCTCATCATCATCACCATCATCATCCTCACCATCATCATCATCATCATCATCATCATCATCACCCTCATCGTTATCATCATCAACATAGTCATCCTCCTCCTCATCATCATCCTCACCATCATTGTTCATCATTATCGTCATCATCATCATCATCATCATCATCATCATCATCATCATCACCACCCTCATCCTCCTCATCATCATCATTGTCATCATCATGATCATCAACACCCTCATCCTTCTCCTCATCATCATAGTCATCATCCTCCTCCTCATCATCATCACCATCATTGTTCATCATCATCATCATCATCATCATCATCATAATCATCATCATCATCCTCATCATCATCATCATCATCACCACCACCATCATCCTCATTATCATCATCATAGTCATTATCCTCCTCCTCCTCATCATCACCATCATTATTCATCATCATCATCATCATCATCATCACCATCATCAACACCATCATCATCCTCATCATCATCAACATCATCACCATCCTCGTCATCAACACCACCATCATCAACATCATCATCCTCATCGTCCTCATCCTCCTCCTCCTCCTCATCATCATCATCACCCTCATCCTCATCATCATCATCATAGTCATCCTCCTCCTCCTCATCACCATCGTTGTTCATCATCATCACCACCATCATTGTTCATCATCATCATCATCGTTGTCGTCATCATAATCACCATCATCATCCTCCTCCTCCTCCTCCTCATCATCATCACCATCCTCATCATCATCACCATCCTCATCATCATCATCATTATCATCATCATCACCATCATAGTCCTCCTTCTCCTCCTCCTCCTCCTCCTCATCATCATAATCGTATTCATCATCATCATCAACAACCATCACCACCCTCATCCTCCTCGTCATCATCATGTTCATCATCATCATCATCATCACCATCATCCTCATCATCATCATCATAGTCATCCTCCTCCTCCTCCTCATTATCACCATCATTGTTCATCATCATCATCATCGTCTTCATCATTATCATCATCATTGTTCACCATCATCGTCGTTGTGATCATCATCATCATCATCATCATCATCATCATCATCATCATCATCCTTATCATCATCATCATCACCCTCATCCTCATCCTCATCCTCATTATCATAGTCATCATCCCCATCATCATAATTATCATCATCATCATCATCATCATATAATCACCATCATAGGCATCATCGTCCTCATAATCATCGTCGTCATATTCATACTATTCATGATCATCATCATCATAGACACTACCATGGTCCAAGGATAGGTTTGGAGGTCTTAGCCATTGGTATGGGATCCATTGTAAGGTTATAGAAGTTTAACATATTTCAGTCGAAGTTTGATATGCATTTAATATTTAATATTTTAATATTTAATATTTTAATATTTGATAAGCATAGATCAGTCAAATTGCATATTTATTGAGCACTAAACACATATGCGATATATCCCATATGGACTAAATAGCATATGTGATATATCGCATATGCGATAAAACGGAGGTACGTTATATCGCATATGCGATATGTGTTATAAAAAAAGTGTTGGGTTGCATGCTATGGGCCAGGTTTGTTGTAGCAAAAGA
Source organism: Pseudotsuga menziesii (assembly GCA_001517045.1). Taxonomy (NCBI): domain Eukaryota; kingdom Viridiplantae; phylum Streptophyta; class Pinopsida; order Pinales; family Pinaceae; genus Pseudotsuga; species Pseudotsuga menziesii. The sequence goes on along the minus strand of LPNX010827834.1, from coordinate 159,341 downwards.
CATAATTCTTCTAAACCCGCACACAGAGAACTGTTCAACGTGCAATTTAATCATTACTTATATAATTCCATAGTCTTGTATAGGTTTGGGTGGATTTCAATGGGGAATGTACGTTATAGAGGTCAAAAGTTAGCGAGGAAGGTGCTTACACCAAAAGAAGTGAAAAAGAAAAAAGAAAAAAAGATGGAAGATTAAGGAAATTGTCGACATTCATTACATGAGCAAATAGTTCCCATTCCCCCTCAACAGATACCTGACATAGAGGTTGAGGAAGATAATGCAACATTAAAGGAAGCTTGGTATACGAAAGTTGATATTATTGATCCATTAGTAAACAAACAATATTGTGAAGAGTTCAATAATTAAGTTACTCCTGATGCAAATGTGACTCAACAACAACCATGGCCCATGGTGCAATCTCCTAATTGAAGTTTTCAGCCTGTAGTGGATGTAAACATCACTCCAGCATTTCAAATGGAAAGAAATTTTGCATCAAAATGAAAGAGAAATCCTAAACACATACAAGTGGACGAGAGAAATTCACTTCCATGGAAGGTAAGGTGGCTAAACGCACTACTTTTCGTCATTGTTCTCAAATAATGAAACAATATTTTGATAACAAATCCGAAGCTAGTAAATGGCAATTTTTTTTAGCTTTGCTTAAATCTAGAAATATGGAAACTGTTAGAAGAAATTTAGGCATAAGAAGAATGAATAATATCGAATCAAGTAATCACATTGTTAAATCTCTTGTTGCTGCATTCATATCGATTGGTAAAAAAACTCATTCACGGGATGTTAATGTGGCTCGTCGTGTATTGGATGAATCAATTGTATGTAGATCCACAAGACAACATCATTTACTTAAATGCACATAAAAAATTGTTCCTTTACATCCAAAAACACTTAAAGAATATTCAGTAAGAAGAGACAACCTTGATGTAGAGGGACAAATGGAAACATTATGGGCATTTAGCGGCAGGTTTCCCTGCAAAGACATGAAGTTAGTCGAAGGAGGGAAGGGCCTAGTGCACACATTTTGGCATGATAACACTAGGAATTCTTCTAACACAAAGGATGTGTTAAAACATTGTAGGGGTTCTAGAAACAATGAACCTCATGTTAAACATTATCCTGACATGACACAAACTCAACTGTTCGAGATGTTTAAAGTTTCCCACGTAAAGCTAAGGCTCGGGAAAAGATCTTTTGAAAAATGTAAGCTTTGGTATGTTAGAATCAATACCATCCAGAACACTTGTTGTTGTAGATACCACATAGAGTTTGACCTATATTACCATACATTTGCACATATACGTCATTTTTTGCATCCTAACCATGTGCAGGAATGCTCAAGTACAGTACCACCAATGTCATCCAGAGATTTCATCCATAGCATAATGTGTTCGAGGGAAGATGGGCAGAAATGTTACTTAAAAAAATGTGTAGACGGTTCTTGCAACAATCGTGGTGGGATATCAGTATGGTTTGATTGCATCCATAAAAGTGAAGATCAAGCATTCGGGAATGCAATTGTTGAGAAGAAAAACTATCAGTATGAGACATATCAGCTACATGAGGGGAAGGAAAGAAGGAATATTAAATTGGTGACTTCATAGGTAAATTATTGAATATTGACATATTAATATTCGTGTACACATTTTTTTATGTGGTTTATTAACACTGTTTATTTTTTTACACCAAGTGCAAGTATGTGATTGTATTTTAGAGTTTTGTGGAAAGATCCAATAGTACATTCAACATGTCGATATGGAACGGTGGCAAGATGAGCAATTCAGAATATGCCAGGACAACTTCCCTCTCAGAACAATACTATAAGTGCTTGAATTTGCAGAAAATTACACCCTACAACCACAAAATGAAATACAAAGTCAATACTATCACTCAGAGCATGTGAGCATAATGGTGCTTATCATGTATCGACATGGGCCAGATAGCAATGAAGAGAAACGTGTGATACTGAAAGAACATAAGTGACGACTAGACCCATGACATCCATTATGTGCAACATTGCTTTAAATTATTATATGATCATGTGATAGCTATGGATATACGATTTTATCATCATTTCATTTGGTCATATGGTTTCCTTGGACAGTTCAAGAATGCACGTGTATTTGAATGGTTGTGTTTGTTGCACATAAAATACAGGGTGCCACATGTATGGAACTACTTTGAAACTGGTCACGGAAAAGTAGAGCACAATGGTGCTGGTGCATGCATTAAAACTACCCTTCGAAGTGAAGAGATGAATTTTATAGGTGCTTTCCTTCGAGACGCTGCATCTATAGTGAAATGGTGTGCATTTGTGATGGGAGAACAAGCAACAAGGAAACACGTAGTGTGAAGAATATTCTGGGAGTTGACAAATGTGGACCGATCACAAACACATCGGGTGAACACCGTGCATTGAACTCGACAGTTTCATTCAATTAGAAGCTCAGACAACTTGGCTCTACAAATTTGGACAAGATTAAAGGCTTGCTTTTGCAGTTCTTGTAGCATCCATGAATGGGATGATTGTGAGTATACAGATACCATTGATACATGGGATCGAGTGACACTTGGCACCAATTTCAATGTATTTAATGAAATAGACCATTTGGAAGATGATCAAACACATATTTCTATAGACTATGATCACATATCGGCTTTCATACAAGCAGGTACATGAGTAGTACCTAAATTAGAAACACATGGACATGTACACATTGGAAACCAACTAGGATTTAATGAACACGAATTTGCATGATATCACTAGGGTTGACAAGTTATGACATGGAACTAGGGTTTAGTGAGCAATTTACAAGTTATGAGATGGAACTAGAAACACATGGACATGTACAAATTTGAAACCAACTAGGCTTTGAAGAACACCAATTTGCACGCTATCACTAGGGTTGACAAGTTATGGGATGGAACTAGGGTTTAGTGAGGTCTTTACAAGTTATGAGATGGAACTAGAAACACATGGACATGTACAAATTGGAAACCAACTAGGGTTTCATGAACACCAATTTACATGTTATCACTAGGGTTAACAAGTTATGACATGGAACTATGGTTTAGTGACATCTTTACAAGTTATGAGATGGAACTAGAAACACATGGATCCATGTACATATTGAAAACCAACTAGGGTTTTTAGGTTATGATGTTAGTATTGTAGGGTATGGTATGGTATATTACAATGGTAAGGTATGTTAGTATGGTATGATGTTAGTATGTTATGTTATGGTATGTTATTGTATGTTAGTATGGTATGATGTTAGTATCATAGGGTATTGTAGGGTATGTTATTGTATGTTAGTATGGTATGATGTTAGTATCATAGGGTATTGTAGGGTATGATATGGTATATTACACATGCATGCATGACTTAGTGTTATAATGTTAGTTTATATGTAATTTAGGTAGTGTATGGTATGGTTATGATGTTAAAAAGTTGAGGATAGCCATAATGTTAAAAAGTTGATGAGTCATAAATTCTTTCTTTAAGTATTGAAAATTCATAAGTTAGCACACATGTGAACCCCACATATCATGTTCCAAGATCAATTCAACCATATAATGTTCCAAGATCAAGTCAACCATATATGTATAAATGTGAACCTTGCTTTATATTATATATGTATAGAAATAATGTTACAAAAATTGGCATGCCACATGGATATAATACAAAATAGTGAATCAAAATGTACATATATGTGTATAAAAACAAAAAAAATTACATCTATGTATCCCCCCTATACATTTATTCCAGTTATCCCCCCTTTCAATGCTACTGCCAATGTCTTCGGAGAAGTCTAGCTTTCCTTTTCGACTCCTCACTAGTGATCCCCATCATTGAACAAGAGGGATAGGTCGCATTAGTGGAGATTGCAGAAAAACCAAAATTTGTAAGTTAGTTTACCAAGCTATAAAAATTCTATGTACATTTGTTAAAATTCCAAAACCAATATAACATTTTTACTTATTGTACGTGAGTAAGTAATGGTGGGTCATGGTGCCTCACTAGAAGTGACCCTGATTGGGTGCTCTTCAAGCACCACTTGCTCACTATCAAGCTACATAAAAAAATATATATGCCAATGTCAACAAATATACATGTACATTGGGGGGGGAGATGTGGGTCACCGATTTGGGTCTCTTCAAGCACCAAATCATAGAAAGCGATACACAAACGTACAAAGAAAGCGATACATAAATGTACCTGCTAGCTCGTCAGAGGTGGGTCTCCTATTTGGTGCTCTTAAAGCACTGGTTCCTCACTAGAAGACTACATAAAGTATCATATATGTCAATTTCAGATAGTAAAAAGAATCATAGACATATATACTACATGGACAAAAAATGATGTTTCCAAAGAAATAAAAACATACATGTACCTAGCGGGGGGGAAGGGGTGGGTCGACAACAACCTCTCTTTGGTGCTCTTCAAGCACCATTGTCTCAGTAGATTCCTACATAAAGTAACATATGTCAAAGTGATACATAAACTTACCTGCTGGCTCATCAGAGGTGCGTCGACAACAACCTCCCTTTGGTGCTCTTCAAGCACCATTGTCTCAATAGTTTCCTGCATAAAGTAACATATATGTCAATTTCAGATAATACAAATAAAAAGAGACATATCAATGGAGGAAACAAGGAAAAGATACGTGCATGTACAAAAAGCAATATAAGCAAGAGTTGCAATGTATAAATATGCCTAGGGGATGTAAGGAGGTTTGTAACGAGTGGATCGATTAACTAGCAACGAGAGAAAAGGACTTCTACTTGTACTACCGAAGAAGCTCACTTTTTGGACATATTAATAAAACTCACTTNAGGATAAAGATACAATTAGACAATTTCAAAAAATTAAAAAAGTACATGTTGAATCATTAAAATCACAATTAAAAGAAAGCGATACATAAACGTACCTACAGGATCGTAATAGTGGTAATGTCCCCGACCCTTTGACCGATGAAGAGGAAACTACCATTCCATTATCTATTTGGGAAACCAGCCCCATGAACATATACATAAAAACAGAAATGATTTGAAATAAACATGCATACAATTTTACCATACAGCGGAAGAAAAACCATACATTCAAGCATTTAGAATATTCATTGTAATTCATTATCCAATGTAATTTGCAGGTATTTAAACACAAGAATACTTGTCTTATGAAGAGGAACACCCTGCAACCAGCTATGCCACTACAACGTTCCACCCAACCATAGGCCAGTGTGCTCCATAATCTCTCAACAACACAACAACCTCCGAGATGGGCATGCTTCCCTAAGGAATAAGGAAACTAAGCAGGCTCACACATATCCAAAGATACACATCTCAGCCAAGCCAACACAGTTGGGTTTATTAGGCCATCAGGAAGCTGGGAAAAGCTAATTACTAAGCTGGTGGGATCACTGAAGAGCTAAGGACACCTGCACCAGAAGTAGCATGAATTATAGGACACCCACACACACCCAACAAAAGGAATCAGTCCTTTCTCTGCTACACAGTCCCTCAGGCCCTAACTTCCCTTCTGGTTCTATTCAGGGGGTGTGGAGAACAAATCCAACTGTCTAGCTCTGTCTATGAGGGTCCCGACCACACCAGGTTTATCGAGCAAGATGATCCCAGAGTTGTTCTTGGACCTAAAGTGGCTAAAACAACTTAGCAACAACCCACACTCATGGGGAAAGAAAAAAACCACAATTTTCTCCACTGAAAACAACGGGAAAGACACAGCTCGATTGGGAAAGGGATCAGACGCAACAGACTCTCAGTGTGGAGATGGATTCGTATACACAGACCCACAAAATGAAGGAAATTGCACACACATCCAAAATTTAAAGTGAAAGATTGAACAAGTCGTAGTATGCATGCATGAGGACAATATGCATGGCAAATCCAGAATCGTGAATGCCCCAAAATGGCTCCCTAGCTCTCTGCATGAGGGAAAATCCCAAAACCTATGCATGAAGAGAGAAAAATGACCATCTCTTCACGAGGATGGAAAAAAATGAAAGAATGGGGTGTGTCTCTTCCTGCCCATGTGAGGGTGAATGAGTCTCTTGGTGGAGTGTGCATGTGGGTAAGGATTGATAGTCCTGCCACACACCACTTCCCAGCAATAATTGACCAACTAACACCAGAGGTTTTTAATTTGGTAGTTTACTGATTGAGACAAGGAAAGGTGAGTAAGTCAAAAGGGTGGGTGATGACTAAATGGGTTTAAATACTAACACTTGGCTTTTCCCCATGGGCCCCAAGGGTTAAATAATTTCCCTCCCTATCCTTAGGAAAATCATGCCCTTTTCATTATGGTTGCATTGACGTAGCTGGTTGGGGTTCATTTTCAATTAAAATGCATGTTTACATGATGCCAAATTTAATATGTGCTGGATAGCACAATATACCATCGGCAACGATTTTAATCGCCGAAACATAAAACAACCAAATCAATGGTGGGGATTTTCCCTTTAGCTCCATACAATGATTAATTACAATATATACATCATTTACATTTTAATGCAAACGGGGTCAAAACCGGGGTGTTACAATAGGTGGGTTATCAATCTGGTGCTCTTCAAGAACCGGTGCCACAATAGAAGCCTGCATAAAATTACATATGTCAAATTCAGATAATAAAAGAATCATAGACATATATACTACATGGATTTAAAACTATGTTTTCAAAGAAAGCGAAACATACATGTACCTGGCAGGGGGAAAAGGTGGGTCGGAAAGAACCTCGCTTTGGTGCTCTTCAAGCACCAATGGCTCAATGGATTCTTGCATAACGTAACATTTGTCAATGTCAGATAATACAAAGAAAATGAGACATATACATGATGGACGAAAAATGATTTTTCCAAAGAAAGCGAAACATAATTAAAATAATACCTGTGTCTGGGAATCTACCTCTGCATGAGAGGGACTATGCTGGGATTCAATGTACTCATCCTGATCACCCTACATAAAACATGTTATATCAAAATTAGGATGTATTAAATGTTACAATATCTAATATAAATATGTAAAGAAAGTTGACAAATTAACAAGTATAGTTCTTACCACTAATGGTGAAGAACCGAAGAACCAAACCCATATGCAATATATCATCAATGTTCTCAACATTGATCGGTGGACTATGCGACTCTGGTGTGCCACGGGACACCAGCTGTATATTTGTTCACATAATTTGTTAGATAGTAAAATAGAAATAAATTGTGAAAAAATTGAAAATTGTGATATGAAACAAAATATAATATGAAAATAATGAGTTTTACTTACAAATCAAAGTAATCCATCGTCCCGGAAGTCTGACGTAGGGCCATAGAATATGCCTCCACACGATGTGAAAGGGTGTGGAGTAACACAATGCTATGAATGCTCTACATATCCTGTTTGATCTATAGGTGGATCCTTACTATGCAATGGGCCATCTTTAGAAGTGCCAACCCCTTGGCCTACATTGCCTTGGACATCAATCCCTTGCTGAAGCAATGTATCTGCCAAGTCAAATAAGGCCTCCTATGTATCCTCAATCATAGGACCAACAGGAGGATATAGATGAGGGGGTTTTGGTGTGCATGGATGGCATGTCACATAGTTAGGATCCTTCTTGGTCCCTTCCCTATCTTGGGGCATCCCATGACCAACAACCTAGAAGCCTAAGATATTAAAATAGTTAACATGTTTCCCTAGGATGACTTCTGTATACAACTTCCTAAGGAAATAAAATGGGATGTCCCTATTCCCATGAGGGTCTTAATCAAAGACCATATACCAATGATCCATCCAATTGGCCTTTATATTTGGTTCCACACACCAGTCTATGGAAATGTGTGCACCCGGACTCAGCTTTTGGGTCACCCGTTTTGACTCTGGTATCAAGATATAGTCATATGTAATTGTGTTCTTCTTATGCATTTGTTATGTGTGCCTACCATTTTTTATTATGGACTATCTACTATCTAATTTTATTATGTTGGACAAAACATAACCTATTTTGTAAGAATTTTATTGATACATATGCTTAATTTGTAGTATTTTCAATTTTGAAAAATGAAATGTTATGGTTATTAAGTTTGTATTTCATAATTATTATTATGAAGTTTGTATTTTATTTTGCTGAGAGGTGTTCTAATTAAATTTTTTACTGCCAAAAAATGTCATCCTTGCACATGGATTTACATTGTTTTATAACTATGTGCAAGGCCTCCTAAACAACCCATGGTTTTATTGTACATGGTTTAGGACGGTCTTGCACACCTTCTAAACAACTCATAGTTTTGTTAAAATCATGACTTTGAATCCTAGATCAATATATTTGATAGATCCTAAGATTGTCTTTGATAATGTGTATTGATATGTCTAGATATCAAAAGTAACTCAACATGTTTCATCCTTATAGTTGGATTGTTTTACTATAATTATTTAATAATAAAGGATTTAATTTATGTGGTCTATAAATCCATGTTTAATCTCCTTGAGAAGGGATAATTATCAATCTTCATGTTAATTCAGGTAATTTCCTAGTGATCTTGTGAGCTTGGGAAGCCATGTATCGTAGACTAGGTGTGAACTCTATGTGCTTAAAGGAACTATGATATTGTGTTGTATTTGATGTAATCGTGGACAACTCTTGTGTAGTGATGAATGTTAATCTCATGAGGGAATTGGGTGGTTAAGGGAGGGTGGATAAGGGATTACCATTGCACCTGGTAGTGAAGTGGAGGAGAAAGTAGGTGGTGAGGAATAGAGTTGTCTTCTCAAAATTGTGTCTTGAGTTGTTCTTGAGTGCACCTTTGCTTGTGGATCCATGACCTCAACCGAGGGGTGGCATGCCCAAGAAAATTTGGCTTGGCAGTGCCAAACGTTAGGTGGAATTTGATACTTGTTTCACATGAATAAGTTAAGTGACTTATTTTATATGATTTCATATGTTTATATGAATTTTTTTTTATTGCATTGAGGGAATCTGAGTTGAAATTTACTTGTGAAAGTGGTTTTTAGTGCAAATCTATGGATTTGGATTGATGGTTTTTCCTCATGGTATCTTGCTCATACTTTATATATATCATATCCAATTGAAATACATGTCTATATTTTTTTACCTATGCTTCCATGTATCCCTATATGTATGAGTTTAATTGTGTTTATGCATGTCAATTTTCATCTTAATCATCAAATGCAAGTAATTGCATGGTTTAATTGCTTGAACTTATGTATTCTCCTTGATTTTGAGATATGATATTGATGGAATCTTGAACTATTTTATTTATGTTTTTATATTTGTTTTTTATCTATTATAATGAACCCTTGGTTGATTCTATAAATTCTATTGAATAGTTGTTCAATTTGTTAATGATGAGATGCAAGATAAGATGGTTTTCCACATGGAATTTGTTGGCAATATTAGTTTATTAATATCTTATTTTATGACACCTTATATATATATTATTAATGTTTATTTTTTATTTTCTTATCTTTCAATTGCACCCTCAATGGCTGATTTGAAATGTGAATGAATTTCATAGTTGAAATGTTGAGTTTTTGAGCACGAGCAGAGTAGTTTTTGCTTGAAAACTTGAATGCATGAGTTGTTTTTCACTAGATATGATTTCATTATGTTTTATGGCTGTAATTTACCATGTCATTGCACCTTTTATGGTTTTAGTGTTCCTCAGAGGATGATATGCGCTTTTTGCAGGGAATCAAATGTTTATTGGATGATCTTTCTTGTGAAATTGACTAGTTTATGTATGCTTTGTAAGTTTTATTTTCAATGCGGCTATAATACGATTTTAAATGACTTATTATTTTTTATGAAAAACACAATTTATAGGTTTGTTCATGTTAAAATGAATGTAGATGACAACCTTCTTATTTGGTTCAATAAGTATTGCAATTCTAGAATTGTTAATTGATGCAATTGATTTAATTTCACAATTATCGTAATATGATTTATAAATGGAATAGATGGATGTAGGTAACATACTTTGGATCATGATTTAATGTCTATATTAAAGTTAAATTCATGTTTAATTATAAGTGTAAATATTCTTATTTCATTTTCCTAGCTTTGCATGTGCATTGGGTAAAAGAATTGCATTGTTTTACTACATCTCTTTAAAAGGATGAATGTTTAATTTATTTTAATTGTATTCATGGCATGATGGAATAGAATTAGACACCATATTCCACTATAATTTCACTTGTTTAGTGTAGGGTACATGATCAAGAAACCAATGCCATGGACAGCAAGTGACACCTAGTCACTTGCTGTCCATGGCATTGGTTTCTTGATCATGTACCCTACACTATGCCATGTGTTATGTTTGTACCTAAGCCATTTAATTTGATAATGTGTATTGCTTCCTTAATATAGATAATTATAATCAAGTTAGGGTATCTAGATACTTTCAATGGTTTCCCCATTTTTTACCTAGACCCCCATGTCCAAATATATGGCCTCATTTTTCTTTCAATATACCAATCCATTGTTATTTCTATGAATTTAATAAAATGAAACCTTGTCCATCACATCTATATTCCTGAATATTATTGGAAATGTTCAAAAGAGTAGAGTTCCTTCTCTCATATTTATTTTCCTCACTTAATTGTTGAGTTAACATCATGAACTTCTTCAATTTCCATAATAATTTGACCTCTATATTTCCCTTAAGAATTATTAGAACAACTAAACCTCCATCCTACAATACCTTCCACCCTACTTCTTGACCTAAAATGTTAAGAGAAACAAATGTTCTTAAATTTAAGATGCCATATCCCTACCAATATCTCTATAACATTTTTTTTAACTTAACATGTTTATCCCTTGTATATTCATGAGATAATATACTTATTTTACTCTTGTATTAAATTTTATTTTAAACCTTTTATTATCCTTTTTGTCTTCTTCCCCAAATTTAATTGGCCAGGTTACTTGAACTGAATATCAAATTAACTTTCCTCTCAATCTGAGTGGTAGCAATCTAAGGAAAAAGAATGCAGGTGATATCATGAAAATTAATGGTAATCTCAAGCGCAGGTTGAGGAGTAAGTGTGGATGAAAGGATATGATTGTAGAGGGTAATCCCTTATGCATGCTGTGAAATTCATAGGTGTGGATTTCATGTGAAGTGAGCATATTAATAAATGTGGAAATATCCCAAATACCATTATATTCATTGTTCCATCCGAGCATAGGATTAAGTGTCTATGTGGGAGTGGTGTTAAGTAATCTACGCGTGGATAATAGAACCATTGTCATGAGCTTAGATAGGGGTGGTTATTGGAAAAAAAAACACATGGAGTTAATACAAGCAATGTGAGGAGTGGAAAATGTTGGGCCAATCATGAACATTTCAGAGCCACTAAGTTGTCTTGGCTCTACCTGGCCATGACGTTCTAGGCTATTAGATATGAATTAGATGAGGTTGGAAAATATTTGTGAGCCAAAGAAGTGGTTGAAAAAACAATGGATGAATTTGTAGAGATGTATCATTAGATTTTTGAGCCTCTTTCCACTGGCTAGAGGCACTTTATATGAGCAGGATTCCTCCATGTTCTTCGTTATGAAAGGGAAATTGGATTCAGTGTTTCTCGAGAAAGATGAAAATAATAAATGTGACAAGGTGTCAATTCATTGCTAGAAGGAGCATCACACTAATTTGAGATTGATGGAAAAAAAGATTTATTTTATCATGACTCATTTGGGCATTCTTTTCCTATTAAGAGATCCTGATTCAAGTGGACATGCAACATTAGTGTTTCTTATAAGCATGCGTGTGCAGCATTTGGGATTTTATGTTCCCTAACTTTGTTTCAGTTTTTGTATTTGATTTTTTTGAGAATCAATGATCAATTAAAAAATAGTATGGATAGTGTCTAGTGTTGTTTAGGAAAATTAGTATGGAACTCTGTTTTATGTTTTGTCATTGTTAAAAGCTGGTAAGTACCATGTTTTCCCCTATTGGGAGGGGTAATTTTGGGACTATCATGGATTATGGATGATGTTTTGAATGTATGGGTTTTGAATTAGTGGGTATATATGTTTGTTTGGATTGCTGCAAGATTTAATTCACATGTTCATAATTAATGTATAATATTCTTTCTTACAAAAATATATGGAATTAATTATTTTTTTAAGGTTGCAATATCTGTATTATATTGATAAACAAAATATAAAAACATAGTTACAAGACAAGGTGTCGCACACAAGTCAGGGAGGTCAATGATAGTGGATTCACCCATTTTTGTCATAAAAATTTATACAATTAGGAAAAAATATTCTCTCTCAAATTGTGGAAACTGAACCATGTAGAAGTAAATGATCTAGTTCATAACAACATATATATAATTAATATCAAAATATCTAGAAGAAACTAGAAGCATTGAGTAGGAAACAAAACCCCTCTCCAATCAGTCCCTCTTCCTCCTCTTCTAGATCAGGGGATACCTCGACTATGAATCCTCATAGAAAAAATGCTCCCCACCATCCGAGAGATTGGATGGATGGATATACTTCCACTTCTTACAACCAAAATCTTAGTTTCCAAGTGCTCGCAGGGGTGCCCATTGTCTTGAACACCTAAGATTATGAACACACCACACCTCGACTAATGTTGAGAATAAATGATTAAATATCCTTCCTCTATAGGTGATATCTATGATGATATGTATAATTCACCCATGAGATTTGTATGAAGATCCAACTTCTTCCAGATCTAAGGACTAGGTTCATAAATAAAATTAGCATTTGCATAGTGTAGAAAATAAGAAGGGGAAATTGCAGCCCCTCTAGCTTCTCCTTCCTACTACCCACCAACTGTTTAACCTACACCTTCTCCGGCCTATCTCCCCTTGTCCCTTAAATATAGGTATATGCTCAATAGAACCTCCCCTATTAAATCACCCCCAATAAGCAACAAGGGGAGGGAATAAGATATAGAGGTAGGAACTCGAGAAACAACCAACCTCAAGGGGGAAGTTAACAACCTAACCATCCTAATAACAATGGATCCAATGACCTTGTATATAACTCCCAACATACACCTATAGCTAGGAATATCCCTTAGTTTCGAACTAACTGACCGTGTACCATCTTTTATAGTTATCGATATTATACACACCAGTTCCCCCAGATGCATCTAGTCTGCCACCTATTAGAAGATGAGAATCAAAGTGAAACCAATGTTGTTTCTCCGACATAGCCCAACCCTTGGTGCATTTAAATATAATATCCTTCTCAATGTACACCTAACTAATCTTTTCAAAGGCCTTGGAGAGCTTAAGTTTTTAGAACATACTAGGATTTTTAGTAACTTTCAATGAATGAATTATCACATGCGATATGATTAATACATTTAGGATTTTTCTCCTATATACATAACCCATTTGTTCTAGAGAGATGAGAAACTGAATGAGGGGTTTGAAGAAATTTGCGATGATTTCTTAGATCATTTTATAGACAACATTGCATAAAGAAATGAGTATGTACTTACTTGGTACTGTAGTATTATTCTCCTTGGGAACAAGGGTGAGGAAAGTGGCATTGAAAGATGGGAGAACCCACTTTTTACACTGAGATTCGTCAACAAGTTCCCAAATATTGTACTTTAATTTATCCCAATAGTGATGGAAGAAATCTATTGTAAATCCATCTAGGTCTGGCTATTTTCCATCATCCATCTAACTAACAACCTTCTTGACTTTTTGTGGGGTTATGGGTAGCATGAGAGTCTCGTTTTGATTATCCTTTACAAGATTTAGAATATTCCTAGCTACTATGTTGATTGATTCCTCTTTGCTTTGGGATTTTTTACTGAGAATATCCTCATAAAAGGAAACTATATCATGCTCAATGTCTTCGTACTTTCCTAGAAAAGTGTCATTTCCATCGTTTAAAGAAGTAGTTATGTTATGCATTCTATGTTGAATGGTGGATATGTCGAAGAAAGAGGTTTTTTGATATCCTTACTTAATGAAAGATATTGAATATTTATTATTCCAAAGGATTTCTTTTTAATTCCATTAGGATTAAATTTGTGTCATAAGTTCATATTCTTTTTGAGACCTTTCCTAATTCCAACCCTCCTTAATCATTAGGGATTGCAATTACTCCATGTCTTGTTCCATGAAACTCTTAGTAGTAGATATGTTTCAGAAGGAGGATTTATTCCATCTTTTGAGTCTGAATTTGAGTTACTTGAGATTCAACTAGAATACATGAATTAAGAGAGGTAATGTATATCCATGTATATACACCATTTTTGGATCATCTCTAAGAAGCTTGGATGGGTTAGCGAGAGATTTTCAAATCAAAATGGTTTGTGGGTTATATTGTTATTCCTTTGCCATGCAAGATGGATGGGATAATGATCCAACCCTGATGAAGGAAATATGGAAGATACCCTATATACCCCCTGAAGTGACCACTCCTTCAAATATTAGGAAATGATCGATACCTAAGGATACATGGTTAATCCCTAACCTCATGATGTTCCATGTAAACAAATCATTTAGAGTCTTTAGTTTGACCAAAAGGTGTTTAACGATAAATGATTTAAAGTCGAGGTATTCCTTGATGAGGTGTATGCATACCCTTTTCTTTTCCTGTAGGTATTTTATCATGTTGAATCCCCCCCCATTAATATATTGCAAAGGGGATCATTGGAGGTACTATTCTAAGTTCTCAATAAGATGAGATTTATATGCTGGAACTTATGTCCCATAAATATTCATAAGATTTCCATGGATGTTAGTTCACAATATATTGGAAGGAGAAGAGAGGGTAATAAAGGTAGAATCCTAGTTGGATAGGGGAATTTCAAAGGGATTCTAGAATATGGAAAAACCTTCCGAGGATCCAAGGGAATCCATGACCATTATTTGACTTCCTTTCTAGAGACGTGGCATGAGGCCCTTAAGCGATTCAAAGGAACATTTAGTTTCCTAAATAATTAAGATATAGGGTGTATCCTACCAAATATTTCTATAGATCATGTGATGCTTCGAGAGATCACTTATTCACTATATAATTCCATTAGATGAGCTTCATTGATTACTAGGTTAAGAGAGGGAAAGAGCTCTATAAGTTGTTCATGGATATTTCCTTATTCTACCGGTATTGAACCCAACCTATTTATTAGTTGCTTAAGGATTAGTATAAGATAGAATAAAGGACTTAGATTAGGAAAATCTATAGTTTGATAACAAGACATACCAACACATGTATTAATTCAACGATACAGAAAGAAAGTAGAACTTATAAATAGATAGTAGGAAATAATAATAGTTGTATTTGTATTTTTAAAGAGTAGGTACAAACAATAGGAAGTAAAAGTAGCTTTATAATTCTTAATGAGGAACATAAGATCAGGAATTTGCAAAACCCCTTTGAGGGGAAGAAATAAAAGTATTCCCAAATCTCATTTTCATAGGTATGTTTTGGGTCCTCTTTTTTTAAATCTATTGCTACTTTTTTATTTTATTTTTGGGGGAGTTTTTGAAATCCAAGCTTGTTTCTATTCGTTTCTTTAAGTAAGGATTTTTTGAGAAACTAGATCTATTTGGGCGGAATAGATTTATAAAATTTTCAATTGCAAGCATCCTCTAGACCAAAGATATCTAAATCCCTGAGATCCATGTCTTTGGAATAGTATTTAATAGTGATATCAATTACTATGGTGACCTCTTACAAGGGGACTATGAATGAATAAACTTGTGTTTCCAAGGTTGAAAATATCTTGATATCAGTTGAAGAGGCCTTAGGAACAATATAGATGGAGTGAAGGAGAAATAGGGATTGATGGGGCCTCTTAGGTTGGGGTTTCTCTTTTGATGGCATGGTAATGTTCTCTTCTATGAGGTCTGCTAGTTCATTAAAAATATTATGGGTGGATATCACAATGGATTTATTAGATGTGGTTCCTTCACATTTACACCTTTTGTTACCATTGGTTTTAGTAAGCCGTATTCATCTTGGATCTTAGTTAGGTTTTCTTTTGTTGAAATCTTAATGAGAAGGAAGTCGTTGCATAGATATCCATGTTCATGACACTTCCTGGAATGGAAGAAGACATGCTGGTAGTTAATTAGATGAATTCATCAATTCTAAATTTATATCTACCAGTCTAATAGATTCTGGAATAGCTTTGGAAATGTGCATATAGACTCCAATGTGTTGATTTATTTGTAACTTCATAATGTATTCACTTGTATATCTTATGTATTGTACCCCGATGTTTATTTCGAGAAGTATATATAATGTAATTGAGTCATGCCATACCCCGATGTTCTGATCGAGAGATTCTATAATGTAAACAAGTAATCTAAAGTCATTGAGGTTAACCCTCCATTGTAACTAGGGGAAATAGTCCCCACAATTGTTTCAAGGTTAAAACTCCTTGTTGATCGGAGGGAAAAGTCCCCACAGTTGTGGGGCACTAGGGTTATTAGACTCTCCTAGAGATGTTGGCCCTAGTAAGTAATTGTTAAGTGGGGCCAACATGTTGAAGTGGACATTAAGTGAATGAAATAATATAATAAGAGAGTGAGACTCTCTATTTATCATACACACACTCACTCACTAGGGTGCATGAGTGAGAGAGAAGAAGCTGGGATCAAAGAGAGAGACGAGTGCTATCAAGAGATCATCTTACTGTTTTTGGTTTTACTTTTGGTGCTGATTCTATCTCTGAGGAATTTGCAGGGTTTTCTCCTTTATGGTTTCCCCAAGGAAAATGTTTGTGTCTATTGTCTCTTATGTTTTATTTTTGTTCTTTTTATTCTCTTAGTTAAAGATCCTAAGATAATGCTAGCTAGAATGATAAAAATATAACATGGTATTAGGAATTTCAGTAGCATGGAAGTATATGATATCTTTGAAGAAAATGAATTGGACACCTACATAAGTAGAGAGGTTCCAGTTCCAGAGGGAGATGAGGCTAAAAGACTTATACCAGAAGAACTTGGTCAAGGCCAAGAAGATCATTGCTGATTCAATCATGGATCACCTTATACCACAAGTGTCTTCCCTATAGACACATAAAGAGATGTTTGATTCCTTGACCAAGCTATTTAAAGGGAAGAACATAAATTGGAATATGCATTTGAGAAAACAGTTGAAGAATGTGAAAGATCTAGAATGTGAAAGATCTAGAATGCAAAGACCATACAGTCATACTTTACAAGGGTCTCTCAAATCAAATAATAACTTGAAGTGGTAGAAGAAGAAGTGGAGAATGGAGAAGTTGTGATAATAGCTTCCTAGGATCATGGGATTCATTCATTTGAGGAATGCACGTCAGAAGGGAGTGATTACTTTTAGCAGACTCTAGGAAGAGCACACACAAGAAGAAGCTCGACTCATAATAAGAGAAAAAAAATGGGGGCAACTGAAGATCAAGATCTCACCATCCAAAGAAGATCCCTCAAGCGATAAGGAATACGAAGGACTCAACTCTTGATGAACCTCTTATCCATATTATCATTTGGATAAGAAATGATGAATGAAGAAGATGATGAAGCTGAAGGATCAAGAAGGAGTCTACCGATGAAACAAATAAAGACAAGTATTCAATTGTCATTTCATGATATTGTTTTCTTATGCACTTTTTTATATTCAGTTGATGTGTTATGCATGATATAATGTTTGCATTAATGACAGTATACTACTAATATGCATGTGATGGGTAAGTAGCTCATGGTGCTATACAACTCTCCATTCCTACTTATCTAGAATGAAACCACTTTGCTTACATATTGGATTAGTGCACAATCTCAATGTTGTCATGGTAGAGATGGAAGTCATCTAGAAAGTTTTCGTGAGATATGGATGAATGTTGTATTGGACGAAATAGTTGCATGATCATATATTTATGCATAAGAATTTTCCATTATGAATATGCCGTATGAAATGTTTCTAACCATACAATTGATGCATTTGACTTGTAGGAAATATCACATACAATCACCTACAAGAAAGGAAGGATGAGACTTGTTCCGAAGAACAAGTGACGATAGTTCAAGATTCACTCTAATAATCCAAAATTAAGAATGATGTCTAGGATGTAGTATCGAGACATGAAGGGAAGTTCATACTTCCATCATGTAGTAGATGGAAATGTTGTGGGATACAAGGAAGGATGTGTAGCACAAGGATTCTCATGAAAGGAAGGCATAAACTACGAAGAGACATTTGCAGCCACCAGAAGTTAAGACACATGACAGGAAAACTCATGTGTGAAAATTAAAGAAGGACTTGTACAAGCTCAGAAGACACCCATGGGATAACACATACATGAGGATCTTGAAGATCACCTAAAGTGATGAAGATATTAACCTTTGATACAAGGTTGAAGATGAAAGCATATAGAGGATGACAAGCTCACAGATGGGTGAAAGAAGAACATTTTCAAGATAAAGGATCTTGGTATCCAATGACCCTAGATGGATACATAGAATATTAGTAGCAGGGGAATATACTTGTCACTCCAATACAGAATGTTTCAATGCATAAAGTACGAAAGGAAGAGGGAGAATGATGGCCCGCTTCAAAGGGAGTGACTACAGAAAATCTTGAGGTTCAACATGGTATGACAATATGGACATATTACTGATGACTCTAGGCTTTACCTTTGCTTCAAGGTTGAAAGTGAAAGACTATTGATGATCCTGTTATATGTCAATAACTTGTTCCTGACAAAAAAGAGGAACTCATTAAAGTTGCAAGAAGGAGACTTGTTGCTGAGTTTGAGATGAACGACTTGGATATGATGCACTACTTTGTAAGAATGGAGGTGTGGCATAATCTCCCTTGGACAAGAAAAGTATGCAGTAGAGATCCTGAATAGGTTTAGGATGATGGACTACAAGGCCATGATGACACATATGGCATATAACCTGAAGTGATTGAATGATTCTTCATCAGATTCGGTTGATTCCATGATGTATCCTCAGATTATTTGTGTAACATACATCTTATACCTCAATGCCATTATGTGTGAAAGAGGGGTAAATTTTGTGTTTTGTTGTTACTACAAAATGAGTCAAACATGTTAGTGGCATATTTTACATGGCATTTCAATGAAGCATGTCCAATCAAATTCGATAATGTAAAACATCATTTGACAATTTACATCCATCCTCCTCTACAAAAACCAAACATGCAATTTGCATCCAATTTACTAAGATTGCTATTTATAACATAAACCAAACATGATTATTGTGCCTTCTAGTATTCACATGATTAAGTAATCCCCTCAATGGTGGAATACTTAGGTGTAGCAATTAACCTGTCATTTGATAAATACTCCAATGTTATTTTAACCACATTTTATCTACATTAACCTTCGACTAACAATATGGATCTCTCTTAAGCAAAGTGATCAATTCGATGGACTACTCATTCTTTATTCTTAATTAATGAATTGTATGAGATGCACTTTCATTCATAGCAATATCATATCTTATAACCTTCAATTGTACAACATTATAGTCCCGATGATGACAATTTTCTTTAATGTAAACCCCTAAGATATTATTCATAACCACAAGCATTACATCATCATAGTGCCCTGAACATGACCTACTAAGCATACAAGAAATCATTGGGATAGTGATAATATTCTTTGATCATCTTTTACAGTACTACAACCCATTTGTAGTATAGTGTCATATGTAAAAAAATGATACGAGGAAAGTAAAACATTCAGACATGTGAAAAATGAGGTAGACACAAAAGTACGTGGTTCACCCAATCCTTGGGCTACGGCCACCAAACGGTCACATTGTGTGACATTTATTTCATTAAGGAATTACACAATACAAATGTTACCATACATTTTTTTGTTATATTCATGGTCTCCTCCTCGGGGATCCTTTCTGAGATATTCCCACACTATCCACACAAGTAGGGAATTCTATACAATTCAAAAACAATACATAGCACCCTCCCCTCTATTTTCAAGGTTCTCCTCAACCAACTTGCTCTTACTCATTTGTCACTCTAAGTTAGAAATCCTTAGGTAATATCCCATATGATAACTAGAGAAGGAAGTATAAAAACCTGTAAGCATTTTGTATATTTATGAATTTACTATGATAAAGCAGAATCATAAGGTAAAATACTTCTATTGAGTATTTACAAGTAACTCTCCTAAAAACGTTTCTCAACAAGAGTGTCATGTTTTTGTGGGCCTTACTCATAGACTTGATCCAGTTCTGTATTTTCACTAACCCTATTTCATTTCAAATCAACACCACTAGTTTTACAACAATACATATTTTAAAACGTAATTATATACCTGTATAATTATATTTTAGAACTAGTAAAAGATGGTTATCACTTTCAGAAATCTTAACATTTGAAAGGTTATCATTTTATAAAAATCCATAGATCTAAACACTTATAAGGATCTATTCGATTTACGATTCTACCCACACCAACTTATCGCTTCCAACTAAGACACAGAGGATATGGCTTATCAAATCAAAATAAAAGGATTTGAAATAATAATATATCGCAAATATCATAAAGAATGGATGTGGCTTAGTGATTCCAGTTCCAGCAAATACCAAACTACACGGAGTGGATGGCCTACATAATGCATATTCTTACCAATTTGATCTATAACAAATTCCAGAACAATGCATTAAGGATCAATTAAGAATGGATCTAGATTAGCCATTTCATTTTCAACGAATACCATGCAAAGGATACATACGGAATGAGTATTGTTATAAATTCGATCTATAATGATTCAAGAATAATGGATCAAGGATCATGTAATAATATATCAAAATTAGCAATTTCATGCTTAATGAATACAAAACCACATGCCGAAGTTAACATTAAGAGAGGGTTTGGAATATCAGTTTCATGTTCAGCCAAACAAAACGCAAAGAATACATACAGAAATGGTTCTCGCTTAGCAGTTTCATGTTCATCCAAACAAAGTGCATAGAGAATACATACAGAATGGATCTGGAGTAGCAATTTCATGTTCAACCAAACAAAACGAAGAGCATACATAAAAAAATGGTTCTGGATGTAACACCCCGGTTTGACCCCCATTGCATTAGATGTATATGATGTATATATTGTAAATGATCATGGTGCGGAGCTAAAGTCCAAGGCCCCACCATTGATTGGTTATGCTATGTTTTGGGTTGAAATTGTCACTAATGGTATATCAGGGCATGCGGCATACATATCAAGTTTGTCATTATGTAAATATGCATATTTAATTAAAATAAACCCCGACCAGCTACGTTCGTGGCAACTAAATTGAGAAGGGGCATGCTTTTCACAAGGATAAGGTTGGGGGGGGATATCAAACCTTGGGCAATGAGGGAAAAAATCCATGTGTAATCTTTCCTTGTCTTACCCAACTAACACCATTAATAACTGCTGTTGTTAGTTGGGGGAAGTTATGGCTGGGAGTGGAGTGTGGTAGGACTATCAGTCCTTACCCACACGCACACTCCACCCATGGTTGACTTCACAATGGAAAAATTAAACCACTACCGTCACTCCCAGGGACATACTACTCTCTCCACAATGGTGCAAGAACATTCATGCACTTCCAACTACTGTGCGTTATCTCCATTGTCTGTTCATGCCTCAAGGGAGTCCGATTTTTCCCACACATAGGCTTCTTCCCTGTTTGATCTCACGCATCAAGGAGTGAGGAGTCATCCCCACTGTCATTCACATTGTTCCCTAGTGAGGAATCGGGTGTGTTCTTGACCCGCATTTGGAATTGGGTGTAAATATTTATTCACGCTCTGTGATCTGCATTGTTGTTACTCATGCAGCAAGCTAGGAGCCGTTCGGTCACTATCACTCATGATTTTTCCTGTGGAGAGGCATTTACACTCAGGGACTGTGTTGCAGTCTGGGTAATTATTTTCCGCTTGCTTACTTGTCTAGGAGGGATTGTTGTCTTTCCTCATGTTGTGATTGCGTTTTCTATTGCGTTTGGGACTGTCGTAATTCTCTTGGGAGTTGTTTTGGAAACGATAGGGCCAAGAACGACTTACGAGTTGTTCTCCCTGTTAAGATGTAACAGCTGATTGATTTCATGTGTGCAATGGTTGGTATTCAGACTGTGTTCAGAGAAAGGATGGGGGATTGGTTTGATTGATAAACCTGGTGTTTGGAAACCACACGGACAGAGCTAGAGGGCTGGATTTCTTCTCCACAACCCCTAAATAGCACTGGAAGGGAATGCAGGGCCTGAGGGACTATGTAGTAGAGAAGGGACCGATTCCTTGTGTTGGGTGTGTGTGGGTTTCTTAGAAGCCAGGCTAGTTCTGGTGTAGGTGTTCTTGGCTCTGTAATGAGCTCACCATCTTAGCATTTAGCCTTTCCCAGCTCCTTAATGGCATGATAAAGCTAACCATGTTGGCTTGGCTATCTTGTTGATGGCCTGATAAACCCAACTGTGTTGGCTTGGCTATGTTTTGGTGCATTCTTGGCTATGTGTAAGCTTGATTATTCCTTATTCCTTGGAGAATCATGCCCAGCTTCGGGGTGGCAGCGTTGCTGAGAGATTAAGGAGAACGCTGGCCTATGGTTGGGTGGAACATTGCAGCAATGTAGCTGGTTGCAGAACGAGTTCTTTATAAGATAAGTAATCTTGTCTATTTCACTTATGCAATCATATTTTCTGTTAATGAATGTGATGAACATGTTGAATGAATGCTTGCAAGAATGTATGTTTGCTTCCACTGTATGATAAATGATCATGTATGCATGCTCTAGTTCAAATCATTTTACTTCAGCATTTCAGCAATTTTATGAATTCACATGTTCATGGGGCTGGTAGCCTGGATGGTTAATGCCATGGTAGTGTCCTCTTCACCGGTCGGAGGGTCGGGGATGTTACACTAGCTTAGTTGTTTCATGTTCAGCCAAACAAAATGAATAATATACATACAAAATGGATCTAGCTTAGGGATGTTTATTTTTCCTTAATGCATATTTAACCACACAAACAACTGAATATCACAAGCATTCTTCAAAGATTTCGGACTCTATCCACGCTAACGCTGGAAAAATTATCACCAAACTGGACCATAATTCTACCAAACATTAAAATGAAAACAAAAAGTCTCATACAAATAACACATCGAACTTTCAAGACCAGAATCATAGACCATCCAACACTAGGAATTTCCAACTGATAAAGAGAGACTATAAAACTCATTAAAAAATATAGCACATACCCTGTTGGATCATCTATATCTAATGTATCAAATATATGAATCATAAAACCATAAAACCCGTCGCAAACATATAAGGAATCATATTCATAGCTCCCTGGATCATATATTAGTCGCAGGATCTTGGGGAACATTTGTAGGGTTCTTGAATATCACAACACCCATATACTTGCTACAATCAAACACATACATTTCTAAATCTGTAAAAATATAGCAAAACCATACTCACCTAGATCAAACGTAGGCAGGGTCTCTTCCAGTTATTTATGGTATCATAAAGAGAGCCCTACAACAGTCCATCTTGAAAGATCCCTCCTAGAGGTAACTAGATTCATGTTGCAGTGATCTACCAATGGATAACTAATGGGAACGCATCGAGGAACTCACTAAAGGAAATCCATTGTTCCTTGCTTTGACCAACACTATGATTTCTCCCCAAATGGGAAAATGCCCTCCTCCAATCTTGCGTGCTCCTTCTTCCCCCCTCACAATGAATCAGTAACCCAAATAAATAATGAGAGGAGGAACGATTCTCTCCCATTCTGTGCAACGTTCCCACAAATTAAGGCATTGAAAATGCCACTCATATTGCTGTTTGCAGGTTTTCCCCAAATTTTGCTGGGTACTCTCATGACACTTTGATAAAGGAGCGAGGTCAAAGTAGGTAACCGGAATAATATCTCCTAGGTTTAGGAAATCCCCTAAAAACAAGCTTCAACCCATTTATTATCCCTTATCTTTGATGTATATTTTCACATACATCAACTCTATGTTTTTGGGTCACTATTAAAAGTGATTAAGTCTATATATATATATATATATATATATATATATATATATATATATATATATATATATATATATATATATATATATATATATATATATATATATATATATATATATATATATATGTCACAACTTAATGAAGGTTTAAAATATATGCCCATGCATGTTTTTCATTCATTAGTCCATCCTTTATTGGTAAGGAGACATCCCTTTGCAGATATGTGGTTTTTATTAAAAACTAAAACAACACTATATATATACACATATATTTATATATATACCCATATATATATTTATGCTCTTAGTGTCTCTTCCATGTTTAGTTTTTGTTTTTTTAAGGGTCTGCCTCGAAAAGAAAAACCATTAAGCTTCTTATGAGGTTTGGACGAAGCACCGATTACCTTTATGCATGAGTAGGAGGTGTATCCAATATAGTACTAAAGGCTGAATATTCCTCATTAAGTACTTGCACCCATAACCCAGAGTACTAAGTTTTTCTTGATGACTCATGGGTACTAACTCACCATCAAACCCAAACAATAGACTGTTATTTTTCTTGGTCTCTCCCTTAGTGGGTTCATTAGCTCATCTTTAAGTTGTGCAATGATTTTAGGATCCTAAATATATAACTTAGGGATTTTGCCACTTAACTTACATTCCTTTACTGGTGGGGCCTTGGCCTTGAGATCCTCACCAGAAAGCGAGTACAATAATTGTTCTTAATTAAATATATTTAGGAGTATAAAGGAGGGTTATTACATCCTTCCCCCCTTAAAATAACACTGTCCTCGGTGTTTGTGTCCTTCCACCAACTTGCGAGCCATCTTTGCTTGCTTCACCCTTTTCTCTTCTGATCTCCTTCGATCTTTCCTGTTTCTTACCAAGTTGCTATTGTTCAAGACCTATAGTTTCCTGCATAAGGTTCGGGTCTAGCCTAAGTTTTATTCAGTAATTCTTGTCCAAAATTGTAATTTAGTTTAAACAAAAGCCATAGATCCCTTTTTCATTGTAACCATATACGATTTATGGGACACTTTCTATCTTTTTATTGGAATCATAATACCCAATTATTTTCATAATGCAATTTATTCATCAATAAAACATAATTACTATACTTTGGGTGTCAGTTTATCTCCAACCTTTGGATAGTTATATATAGTCCTCGACCTGAGGAAATCCTTTCTTCACATTACACATTAAGAATGTACAGTCTAATTACTTGGGAATTCGTTTAACACATTTTACGTTCCTTATGTTTTTCCAAACTCCCTTGATTTTTTTTTTCCATTCTCATGTGGACTTACAACAATTTCTGAGATTACTCTCCCTTTTAACCCCTATTTAAAAGTTTTCTCCTCAGTGATGTTAACCCAAAAAATCCCTCACTCGGATCTACATGGCCTACACCACCCAAGGACAGCCACGCACGACCTTTGTATCACCCCATTAGACCCCCACACCCCCAAAAAGGATGATAAATGAGCAAAAGGGCTTAAAAACCCCAAAAGTAGCCTAAATAACTCTCTTAGGGGCTAAAGCCTCCAAAAAGGGGCTAAAACCCCTCAAAGGAGCCCAAAACCCTAAAAGGAGCTAAATTTAGGGAGGAAGGGGCTAAAAGCCCAAAAAAGGGGCTAAAGCCCTGACGAAGGGCTTAAAACCCTAAAAATCCCTAGAAAAGCTATAAAAGGAGGGGTGGGGGTCACTCTCAAAGAACTCTTCCCTTGCATACTATTATGTTTCTCATGGATGCCTTGAGACCCTGTGTCTCTCAAGCCACCCACATCCCCCTCACATCCACTCATATTCCCTATTGAGCCATAGCTCCTCCATTGCTGAGTGAGATAGAGAGGTGCTTCCTCTAGCCAGGGCATGGTGGCCCATTTCACCAAAGAAGAGGTATACCATTGTTTGTTCATGCCTTTGTTTTAGTAGTTTAGTTGTTTTCTAACCCATATTTGCTTGCAGGTTTGTTTATTAACTTGTTTTGCAGGTTTATTGTTGTTTTTAAT
Source organism: Pseudotsuga menziesii (assembly GCA_001517045.1). NCBI lineage: Eukaryota > Viridiplantae > Streptophyta > Pinopsida > Pinales > Pinaceae > Pseudotsuga > Pseudotsuga menziesii. The sequence continues at coordinate 133,287 of LPNX010827834.1, read as the reverse complement.
AGTTGTGTGCAGGTTCTCGAAGCAAATCCCTAACCTTGTTTGCAGAGGGACTCATGACCATTTCTTTCTATTCTTTGCTTTCATCTCTGTCTAGTTTCCTTTTGGTTTTTCTTTTATGTATTTTCACACAGGAACCTACCCTTCCATCCTATAGATGGAAGGGATCCATTCCTGCCCCTGTAGCAACAAGATATCCCTGGTACAGAACTGGCGACCATACCAGGTCGATCCCACAGGATCCCTGGTTCAGTTTTTTAAATTTCAAGTTTTATGTCAGTTTGTGCCCTAGGTTAAAATTTATTTTCAAATCTAGTTTAAATCCTGTTTATTTTCAGTTTTAATTATTGCCGAAGCCTCTACAAGGAAAATCAAAGTTTGTTTGGCCACAGTTCAGGTTACTGTCAGCTGGATCTGGCTCAAGAATAGAAAAACCCCAAATTTGGAGCAGGTCGCACTTATCGGGCCTAAACAGGGGACCAGGTCACTCATTTAGGCCTCACAGGCGCAACCAGGTCACCCTTTTTCCTATGAAAGGTGCGACTTCCTTTAGAAAGGAAGACTGCTTCTGTCTGTGAAATCTGTGCGACCCCCTCGCCTGTTTCTGGAAAAATTTGGCAATCCCCTCACCACATTGGACCCGAAATGTGCGGTCTGTCACTCAAAAGTTAATTTTCAGTTTACTAAGGACTGTCAGTGTGGCTCAGCCACCTCTGTCTAGCACCATAGTCCCATTTTTGTTTTCGTTTCAGTTTACTGCAATTTTATTTGCAAACAAACTGTAAATTCAAAAAATTTTAATTCATTAATCAACATAACCTAACTAAAACTTACATAAAATCAAACAACCTTGCTTACCCTTCCTCCTCCACCCAGTCATCACCCTTTGGGGTATTCTGGGATAAGACGAAGGGCATAGCTCATATATTAATACTCCCTTCACCCAATATTGTTCTAAACCATTAAAAACGGATGACCTGAAAGGTAGAGGGGATAGAGAAGGAGGGCTTCTCACAATGCTAAGCGTCCTCTCTATTGACCAACCTTGCATCCGGGAGGTGACCTGTGGATCTACGGATGGGCTTAGTCCCATTGTGTTGACAGCCCAACAAATTCTCTTGGTTGAAGAAGAATATAAGTGTAAGGTAGTCGCCTAGTTAGGCTATAAAAATTCTAGGAAAAAATGGTATCTATCTACAAAGTTTCTTTTTACTTACTACTTGTATATACAATGATATGAAATCTACGACATATTCATAAACCACTTACAGCCACCAAATAAGAAGAACAAAAAAAGACATACATGGACTCATAGTGGTGGTGTTAGGCATTGGCTCTCTTGAGGTGGAGCCCATTACGCGGCTTCTTCAAGAGTCAACCATATGAGTCAGTGAAGAGGTACTCCCCCTTGCCAAGACGAAGGTCATTGGCAAGGCGGGGTGACGAAATCTGGTCTTTTATGGGAAGAACCGATTCCATACTATGATTTAAAGGGAATGGAGTAAAACTGAAGGCAATCTTACATATATCATGGTCATCACGTAAGTGGTGCCAGGATATATCAGGTGGATCTTCCACAGCTGACGCGGTGAAAGGGAAACTGGTGCTAGATATCATGAAAATGGTATTGGTTGTGGCTTTGGTTTCCTTGCCCCCAGTCTCTGTTGGAGGAAGAGGGGAAGGCCTAGAGATGGGAGGAGTCTTTGATGGACCTGGAGGTAGGTGAAACATAATATCAATTGGATGTACATGAGTCAACACATCCTAGGGCCTTAGAGGTAGGGTGGGTGGTTCAAGGTACCACATAGGAACTCCTAGTGTGAAATCCTGTAAGTTGCGGGCTGCCAAGACAGACTTCATCATGATTCGAGATGGTGGGAAAAGGAAAAGGAAGAGGAAAAGGGAAAGGATCATGTTGAGCGGGAATGAACCCCAATGGTTTCTGGTAACTAAGGTTGAGTTTGCAACTGAGGTTGTGGCTATGGCTAGGGTTGCGGCTACGGATGGAGCTGCAACTGAGGATGGTGCATGTCGTCCCATGGGTATTCCAGGACGGTCAGAGCTTCAAGTATCTCCTCACCATTGCTGAAGTGACGAAGAGACATGTCTGATGAACCATCAGTGGAGGAGGAGATGAGAAAGTCAGTGGAACTGGACATCATGTAAATAGACATGATGTCTGATGAAGGAGGTGGTGGGTGAACTTCTTTGATGAAGGTGATCTCAGACTCAAGGGAATGTTGATGGAGGTCAGGGAGAGGCATTCGAAATTTGGGTAGGTCTTGGAAATGATGTGAGTAATGTCCATACAAATCGGAAAGGGTTCAAGCATGGTTTGTCCTTAATGCATTGTTCATGACTACTGGCGTGGTTGGGAATTCAACCATGGGGGTGTTTTCATTTGTATCCAATGGACCCAGATGCGCACGAAACATTGGGATTTCAGGGAAATTCTGATTTGGATGGCCCTGTTGTTCACAGATGGAACAAGGTGGGACTTGTTATGGTTCTATGGTGGCTTTGGTATTCTTTCCCCTAGATCTTTTGGGTTGGGGCGGTGTGGGTGCGGGTGTGGCAGTTGGCTTATGCAGACCAGGTGGAAGGTGAGACTCAACCGCAATAGGTTGCACCAGGGTTAAAACAACCTGGGACATTGCTGGTTGAGCTGGTGGATCCAGATACCACACCAGGATCCCCAACGTAAAGTTGGGTAGGCTTAAGGTGTCCATGACCAGCTTGCTCATGACACCAGGTGGGGGAGAGATGAAGGGAATTGTATGGACTGGAGATGAGCCCAGATAACTCCCTACTGGTTTCATATGGGGGTGAGGTTGTGGTTGTGGCTACATGTAGTGATAGTACTACGGGTGATGTTGCAGCTACTATTGGTGTTGTGGCTGCGGACAATGTTGTGGTTACGGTTGGGGTTGTGGCTGCAGTTGTTGTTTGGGTGCAACAGTGCTTGATGAGACCATGCACAAGTCCGCAATTTAATTTTGTGTCAGAGGTGGTGACACTAACGAGAAAGGAGCCATCATGGTGGGATCGGTAAACAACCCAGGGCCCACATTCAATGGTGGGGAGGCTGGTGTGTTTTCAACCATGGTGTTGATTGCAGGGATGACATTGGCATGTTTGGTCACCCGTTGTGGTTCAATGGTGGTGATGGTAGGGATAACGTTTGCAGCTGCCATCAACCCTTGGGGATCATGATAATTGAGCTGGTCAACCATAACAATCTTCCCTTCATGGGGGAACATCATGAGACAGAAGACAGTTGATGCAACTGCTCGCATGGCATACTTCTGAGGAGGAGGTTGTAGTCCAGTTGAGCATTGATGATTTCTATGTCGATCAGCACTATCTTCCTGACTAACGTGATGGGGACATGGGGGAGGATTCCTTGGGCTTTAGTGGGGTTTCCATCGTAATCTCGTAGAGTTGTGGAGGACAGTTGCAGAATTGGTGATCCAAGTTTTTGCCAAACTAAGGTAGACATAATGCACGTGGATGCCCCCTCATCCAATATGCACCAGTGCACAACCAAATTCTAGATGGACACCGGGATTTGGAAGGCGATCGTCGATGGCATGCACGGTTCTTCATTCTCCATGTCAAAGGTGATCAACTTGGACTCAGAAGGGTCTACTACCCCTAGGGTGGCTAGTAAGGCTTTCCGCTGTTTTGGGCACGTTTTGAGTACCTCTAGAGCGGACATGGCAGTTGGTGTTTGGGCCAAATCATCCACAATGATATAGCTGACTACAGCTCTAACTGTGGCATTATTGGAAACTCTCTATATGGGGGGGCGCGGGAATGGGGGTAAATGAAGATGCAAGTTGACTGTCTTAGACATGGATGCTGCTGATGATTCAGTAGGTTTAGTGGTGGTACCATACTGATTTCATTGGGTTTCCAAGTTGACCTCTTCAGTCGTCATGGCTAGCAGGTGGTGAACACTTATTTCGGCCATGGGAGGTGCCCCCGGAGCATTGGGGTTGGGTTGGGGAGGGGGTACGGTTGACACCAATTGTTGGAATAGCAGTGGGTTTTGAAGCACCATGGGAGGAGGTCCTTATGGTGCTGAATTAGGTTGTGCTTGGTTTGTAATGGTGGCAGCCTGTTGGACCTCGTTCTGAATGGCTTTCTTGGTGCGACCCATGAGGGGACACTCGAATGTGTAGTGCCCATAAACCTCACAGAGTGTACATGGTTGGTTTGTGTGCAACGGGGTGTTGCGTCTTGATGCATTTGGTCGTGGAAGGTTCTGGGCTGGTCGGTTTTCCACGACATTGTTGGGAGGGTTCGGTTGTTGAGCGCCTCCCTACAGTTGGTTATTTCCTTGGTTGCGGGGCCGGTTATTTCTAGCTTTCCCTTGTTGATTGTTGGAGGAAGGCTGGTTGGGACGGTTTTTCCGTGTGAACAGTTGTCCCAATGGAGCAGGTGGAGCGGGGGCAGAGGATTCAACTAGTTTCACTGGTGGTGCATAGTAGATTTGTGGGGGTGGAGGTGCCACAAATGTGGACATTTTCCCGACATATTACTGTGTTGGCCAAGCCATGGCCTGGGCCTACTGCGGTGGCGCAGGCTATGCATAGGAAGTTGTTGCTCCAAACAAGGACATCATTCTTGCGTAGTCCGGAGCTTGGTTTTGGTAAGCAACACTAGTAGTGTGGCTTGGTTGTGGTGTAACTGTAGGTGGTGTCAGTTGAGGTTGTGGCTGTTGGGAGACCGACCCTATGATGTCATCTGCAGCATGGGATGCCCCCGGTGCATCGCAGTATGAGATACTTGGATGGGGGGCATCTGGAATGACGGTGTACAGGTATCCAGACTGAGTATAGATAAGGTCAAATTGTTGGGCCTTCAGTATGGCCTCTTCTTTGGATTGGGGATGTTCATATGTGATGTCCTTTGCTATGGGTGGGAGCAAGGTCTTAAGGAACCAATATGAGAAGATCTTGTCATCAAGTTGGATTTTACATAGACTGTGACATCGTCACCACTCATGAATATGGTCAGTTATATGAGTGGTGGTGATTTGGGGATAGGATAACAGGATCTCCACCCCTTCGTCGTATCTGACGGGGAGTTGGAAATACTGTAGGAACATGAATGCTAGGGAGTTGAAGTCTAGATATTTGGCCTGTGGCATCTCAATGTACCATTTGGCCGCAACACTTGTAAGGGTGCGTTGGAATAACCTCATCTCGATGGAGTCATCTACAATGTTGTTGAATGAGCACCATAGATGGAATGCCATTATGTGGTTTTGGGGGCATTCCCCTGCTTTGCCTTAAAACCTGGGGATGTCTGATGGCAGCTTAGTTGGCATGGGTGGCCAAAAAGCTTGGTGGTGGATGGGGTCATTTGTTAATATAGCCAAATAATGCAAGTTAAGATGATCCATGAAGGGCATATTTGACCCCAAGTTGATGTGGGATGGGGCTGCGATGGTGGTGGGGTTTGTAGGTGCATAGTGCATCTGCACAGTTGGGGGTGCTTGCGGTGGCACCATTGGGGATGTGCCAATGCCCCCATTTGTTGTGGGTGGGATGGTATGAGTGGTGGGGACATTACCCCCATGTATGAAATTAGAGGTAATGTAAATGGATGGTCTACTATTACCCTGTGTGGCGGGAGGGGCAGTGTGTGTGGAGGGGCCATTGCCACTGTGTGTTGTAAGTGGGCTAGCTTGGTTGGTCACTATAGGTTGTGGCAGCTGTCTAATGACAGTATACATGACTGTGCTTGGGCCACTTTCTAGGTTGTGGGTGACAGGTTATGATGTGGACATGGGTCCACTTGCTAAGGTTAGGCCAGAAAATGGATCCGGGTTTGCACTAGCCATCGAGCTTGATGGTGCGGTGTGGAGGTCTGGTTCTGTTTGATATGGGTCTAAATCATAAAAAAAGGCTATGTGGCCCTCTGACAGTGTGGGATATTGATGAGAAAAGCTGTGATGGTGCCGACTGAGTGTTCCAAATTCTGGTGGTTCGCCTCTTAGGCGTGAGGAAGAGCATGAGGGATCAATTGTGTTAAGTTTTATCAAACTGACCGGAATGATATTTGGACCCCAGTTTTAGTGGATTCCTATTGGCCGAAGGTGGTCAGTAGGCCACCAAGACTACCAGAAGATAGAGCATGGCTTGTTCCTCATAGGTGTCTCTGCTCAATTGAAACAGGTTGTTACCCATTTCGCTTGGCAATTCCTCTCAGTGGCCAGCTACTTTGGGGTTTCTGTGGTACTCCTCACAATGAGTTTCTGGGCAGATCCCAAGTACTTCCCACAGTTGAAGCAGTCAGGGACTTATGTTCTCAAAGAGTACATAATTTTTTGTAATTAGTGTAAATTAGTAAATATTAAGGCTTACTCAGCATCATGAACTGATTTGAGTTAATTAGTTGGTATGGTGTATTTGTTTTTTTTTTTTTCTGGTACTTGGTTGCTGCAAATGGTTTATGAATTCATCATGGTAGAGTTCATGTCATTATGATTATGTATGCAAGCATAAATAATAATAAAATGTTAACAAATACAACGATTAACCCTGAATGTTTGCTGGCATAACTAGATGTCTACCTCGCACTGATATTCCTCTTCAACCAAGAGAAGGTGCCGGGATCTCAACACAAAGGGACTAAGCCCATCCGTAGATCCTCAGGTCACCTCCCAGATGTAAGGTTGGTCAACAGGGAGGACGCTTAGCACCATGATAATCCCTCCTTCTCTACCCCCTCTACCTTCCAGGTCACCCGGTTTTAATGGTTTCGAACAATATAGTGGAATGCCTAGATCTATACGAGCTTGCCCTTCATCGTATCCCAGAATACCCTGGGGGGTGATGACTAGGTAGAGGAGGAAGGGGGAAGAAAGATAGTTAATTTTAGGTTAATTTTAGTTAGACTAGGTTCATTTGATTAAGCAATTAACATTTACTAGGCATGTACACATTGTTTATGAAAGAAAATGCATAAAATAAAAATAGAAACTGAAATTAAACTGGTGTGGTGGACAGAGTTGGTTGGGCCACACTAACAGTCCAATGAAACTAAAATTTACTATCTATTAAACTGAAATTAAAGTTATGTTTGATAGGCCACACATTTCTGATCAAATCTGGCGAGGCGGCCACAGGATATTTTTAGAAATGAGCGAGGGGGTCGTACAGAATGCAGAAACAATCGCGAACTAAGTTTCTGGGTTGAAGTCGCACTTATCGGGGGATTAAGTGTACCCTGGGTGCACTTTTTTTCCCATTAAGTGTGCCCTAGTCTCACCTTTTGCCCCGATTAGAGCACCCTGCTCTCGATTGGGGGTTTTTTTTGAGACAGAGTCAGATCTAGCCGACAGTAACTTGTACTGTGGTCAACTTGGCTCGGTTTTTCCTAGAGAGGCTTTGGCGGTACTTAAAACAGAAAATAAACTGAATCTAAGATGGATTTAACAAGAATTTTTTTGAAAACTAGGGTAAAATTTGAAAAACTTGAAAAATAAAAAATTTGGCCCAAGGATCCTGTGGGATCGACCTGGTATGATTGCCAATTCTTTTGAAAGGATTTCTCCCTGCTACAGGGGCAGGGATGGCTCACTTTTTTCTACAGGATAGAAGGGTAGGTTCCTCCGTGGATGGGAAATGCAGAAAATAAAACAAAACACAAATAACAGTAAACTAAGCTAACAACAGAATAAAAAGAAGAAGATGGAGCAATGGTGAACCTCTCTGCACACAAGTGGTTAGGGTTCTGCTTCCATTAACTTGAAAACAAATCCTAAGATATGGTGAAACCTACAAAACAATGTTAAGCTAAAAACCTGCAAATGGAAACAAGGGTTAGAAAGCAAATGAAACAAATAAACAAAACATGCAAGACAAATTATACCTTCTACAGTGGAAATGGGCCACCACGCCCAAGCTTGTGGAAGCACCTCTCTCTCTTGAATGGGGAGCCATGGCTCAATGGATATGGAGATGGAGGAGAGGAAGTGTGGGTGGTTTGAGAGGCAAAGGTCTTAAAGCATCCACAAGCAGCATCACAATAGGCAAAGGGAGAAGTGTCTTGAGAGTGACCCCCACCCTCCTTTTATAGCTTTTCCAAGGGGTTTTAGGGTTTTAAGCCCTTGGTTAAGGCTTTAGCCCCTTTTTGGGGATTTTAGCCCCTTCTACCCTAACTTTAGCTCTTTTTAGGGTTTTAGCCCATTTTTTAGGGCTTTAGCTCCTAGGAGGCTATTTTGGGCTCTTTTTTGGGGTTTTATCCCCTTTTCTTCATCCTTAAGCTATTTTGAGGGTGTGGGGGTTTAATGGAGGGTCAAATGGAGTGATATGAGGGTTGTGAGATGGTGTCCTTAGGTGGTGTAGGCCATTGAGAGCTATGTCGGGGATTTTTGGGTTAACAAATACCATGTAAATCAACCCCACTCAGTTCATGATGCTAAGAGAGCCACTAAAATTGATTAATTTACACTAAGTTCAAAAATATGAAGTCTTTGAGGACATAAGTCCCTGACTTCCTTAATCGTGGGAAGTACTTGGGCTCTGCCCAGAAAATCATTGTAAGGGGTACCACCGAAACCCTAAAGTAGCTGGCCGTTGAGAGGAATTACAAAGTGAAACGAGAAACGACCCTCACTGATTGAGTAGAACGCCCATGAGGAAAAAGGAAAGCACTATATTCTGGTAGTCTTGGTGGCTGAGTGACCACCTACATCCAATAGGAAGCCATTGAAACTGGGGTCCAAAATATCATTCCCACCAGTTTGATACATAAATCTAACACAATTGATCCCCCATGCTCTTCCTCATTCCTAAGAAGCGAACCAACACAATTTAGGACATTGAACCAACACTGTTGAGACCATTCTTGATGACCTCTCACACTATCAGAAGGCCACACAGCCTCTGATTTAGATTCAGACCCGTATCCGTCTGAACCAAACTTGCACACAACACTATCAAGCCCCATGGCTGGTGAAAACCTGGATCCATTTTTTGGCATAGAAATCACTAGTGGACCCATGTCCACACCCAAAATTATAACTAACAACCTTGCAGGTGGCCCGAGCATGGTCATGCAAACTGTCATCAGTCAGTCGCCACCACCCATAATAACCACTCAAGCTGGCCCACCTGCAACACTTGGGGGCAGTGGACCCTCCACATACATTGCCCCTCTTATCACATGTGGGGGTAGTGGCCCTTCCATCCACACTATCCCTCACACCACACTTGGGGGCATTGGCCCATCTACAATGGCACCACCAGCACCCCCATTTTATGAAGGTACATTATGCACTAGCAAACCCCACCACCATACCTTCCCCATCTCACATCAACCTGGGGTCAAATTTGATTTTCATGGATCATCTTAACTTACCTGATTTGGATCAATTAACAAACGACCCCATCCACCATCAAACCTTTTGGCCCCCCATGCCAACCAAAATTCCCTTAGACATTCCCAAGCTTTAAGGGAAGGGAAGGGAGTGTCCCCAAAATCACATCATGACATTCCATTTATGGTGCTCCTCAAATACCATTGTAGATGACTCGATCAGGCTAAGACTGTTCCAATGCACCCTCATAGGTGTGGCATCCAAATGGTACATTAAGCTAGCACAATCCAAGTACCTAGATTTCAACTCCTTAGCTTTCATGTTCTTGCAGTATTTCCAACTCCCCGTCAGATATGATGAAGGGGTGGAAATATTGTTATCATGCTGCCAGAGCACCACGACACATATAACCGACCACATCCATGAGTGGTGGCGATGTTGTAGTTTGTGCAAGATCCAATTTGACAATAGGATCTTTTTGAATTGGTTTCTCAAAACTTTACTCCCACCCATAGCAAAGGATGTCACATCCGAACATGCCCAAACTGAAGAAGAGGCCATACTGAAAGCCCAACATTTTGACCTGATCTATGCACAGTCTGGATACCTCTACACCATCATTCTATATGCTACCTGTTGCCACCTTTTCACATACCTGGGTCACGTGGCAGAAATCTTCAAGCCACTCGGTGTGTCCTTGGGGGCAAGTCTCGAGTCAAGGTTGTCACCTTGTTCTTGACTCCTCCATTTAGGCTCAACTCCTAACAAAGCCAAGGGGGGTAGACCATATTAAGTTACTAAGGATGATTTCTTAGTGTTGTGATGTTAAACTGAAACAGTTACTTAGGAGTTTGAATATTTTAACTATAAACAATTAAAGATGGCAAGATACAAAGATAAACACACGAAAGCACAAAGCTGATAAACAAAAAATGACAAGTGCCTTAATAATGAAGTCAAATCAAAGAGATCAATGTGCTTGCATGTGCTTGCAGTGAATGTTTTACGATTGCATCTTGGTATGTTTTAAGTTAAAATTGAAGTATGAATTGATTAAATTAGGCTAAGGGGGGACTCCAGATATACCTGAGAGTACTTGGAGTATGTCCAAAACAAAACCTTTACGGCTACCCGCAAGGAATATGTGGGCTGAAATGGAGTCTCTGGGGCTATTTTTCATAATGCACCCGATAGCGTGTGATAGAGATCGGCGCCCTGAGGTCACTTTTCAGTAAGTTCCTGCTTCCTTTGGGTATTTTGCCACCGTAGAGGTTCGATCGAGGTGTTGGATTTTCACCTGATGGTTTGTCAATTGGGGAGAGTGAGTCCTAATTATGCTAGTCACCCAAGTGCTTTTGATATAGCTTTACTGATCGGATGAACTGCATCCAAGTGCAGAGCATACACACTGGAGTCTTGTAAATTTTATTAAGTTTTAACTAAGTGTTCTTGTTTAAAAGAAAAAAGCCTCCAAGAACCTCTTTTGATCCAAGTGGATCTCAATCGGGGAATCGAGGAGGGGTTAATTTAAAATTACTGATAAACAAAAGATGAAAAATAAAACAACTACACAAATCTGGTTTTTTGATTAATCCTACCACGAATCTCTTTCCCCTTGCGGGTCACTCGGGAAATCGTGGGGTAAGTATTATGATTACTTTGAAATGTAAGATATGGAGTATGGAATTAATAACAAGATCAAGTATACTACCCTGAAAATCAGATCAATTCTAGTGAAAAATAAATAAGCAGAAAATGACGAAAATGGCACTGACGCGAATCCCCCCAGGGGGGATGGGGAATGGGCTCGAAAGAGCCGATTCAAAGAATGATTTTATTACAGTGGTTACAATATAAAAGAACTGATAAATCAGTGCTTTCTTGTTCCTTATACAGGCTGAAACCAAGATCTTACAGTTATAAAAAAATTTTACAAATTTTGTGACAAAAGAGAGACCCCTAGGGGGATTTGAGCACTCCAAAATCCACTTTGGACAGAAGATTCCTTTCTTATCTGTGATACCTTCTAAAGTACAGTGAGTGTGTTAGCATAACAAATTCCCAAAATCACTTGAAGAGTACCTTTGGGTCAGCCTACTTTATCTCAAAAAATAATGAAATTAAACTAGCTAAACCGACGAAAAAGGAACCAAGGAAAGCAAGCTTTCCTTGGGATCTTGGATTGCTGTTTGAGAAGCCAATTAAAATGCACTGATATTGCAGAATATTAAACTTATTGAACAGCAAATGAAACTACCTTAACAGCAAGCTATGAATTTTCACTAAATTACTTGCGAAAATAAGGTATTTTAGGCTAGATCTCTTGAGATTGAACTTTATATGCAAAATGAAGCTAAGATATAGAAATTGGAAGGGATATTGATAATTATATCTATGTGTGTTTTTTTTGATGAGATAGATCAGATTAATAAGAATCCTTTAAAGTAACCAGTTTGAGGAAAGTTTAAAAAAAAATTAAAGGAGAGAAAGGGGAAGAAAGGTGCTTGTTGTTGAAGCAGATCTGTAGAGAAAAATTGGTAGTGAAGCACCGAGGGGTACGATATTAGAAATATCCTTTGGAAATCAATGGAATCAAACCTGAACCATATATCTTCCAGTCATGGTAAACTTGTAAGCTACAACACAACTACTGCAAACAAAATTATCAAATCTGGAGATACATATGAGAAAGGGATGATACAGTATGCAAATAACCTTATTTAACATACAGGTATTAACTCATTCAAACATATGCAGCAAATAGAAAGTAAGTAAGCTTACTTACAATGATCTATCCCTATGATTTCAGAAACCATTTAGGTAGACAATAATTAAGTGCAAAAAATTGGAAAAATAGCAGTTTCTCCTCGAATGCAGCATGACAATGACAATCCACACATGAAAGGTACTACACAATTTAGCCTCCAAATCTTCTCTTTATTCAACAAATGAAGATCAGTACACAGTTTACAATGGCAAGCCCTTCAGTCCAGCTCTAACTAGCTTGGAAGAGGGAGCCTCCAGCAGGATATATACAATTTGCAGGCCATCTAGCCTGGGGGGGTGCAATTCCTCATGGAATCAAGTGAAATCAACTGATGGAGAGTTCATCAATGCACAAATGAAGCTGGAATGAGCCTACTTGTCAACCGGGGGCCTGATCTGGCTAACAGATTAACCCATACACTGACACATCGGCCCAAAACTCATCCAGATGAGCCAAAACGTGTTGGGGAGAGAGGGAGGGTGAAATTCCCCATAAAGGATGCTCAAGATCAACTCTGGATCTGATTTGATCACCTTCAGTCAAGGATTTGTCAGATCCAGTCAATCTATTTCAGATCTGACTGATTTCAATCAAATCGGCTGAGAATCCACTGATTTATTGTTTTTGGATTTGCTCCATTATTCATCAATTTATTAATTAAAATAATTAATAATTGATTTTTGGGGCTTTCTGACCTGAGTGATGGAAAATCACTCAAAACTAGAAAATAGCGGGTCCATGGGTTTACATGGTGCTCTTAGCTTGAAAATGAGCACCTACATGAATGAAACCGATTATTTGGCCCACTTTTATTACAAAATCAATTTTTCCAATTAAACTATTAAAAATAGCCTAAGTTTTGGAAAAATTAAAATTTAATAAAAAACGCTGAAAAAACTAAAAAATTGAAAAATTGAAAAACACCTAGGGGGACTTAGACATGTTCATATGACTCAAAAATGATGTCTAGCATGTTTATACATTGACACATAGACTCTAATAACCTCAATAGGCCTAAATTCCAAGACGACCACCCCAACTTTGGAGGTATGGAGTGAAAAACTCAGAAATTATCAGTTGTTTGGTCAACAACCAATAATAACCAAGGGAAAAAACACCCTGGGCTGATCGGATTGACAAATGAAGTCTAAGAGACCGAGTCTTTTACAGACACTATCATGCTAGAACATTTATTACAATTCCCCCATGGGGTATGAATATGTGATATGATACAACAAAGCTTCCCGGAAGCAAGACTGAAGGTTCTCTGAAGTCCGAACAAGTTATCTATGTCCGGTTCACCAGGCTCACTTGATAGAAAACCACTAAGTACAACTTAGGTGGTAACATTATGGCTCCAAATATGGGACGTGTGCTTGATCTGGTCTTTTGAGGCAAGGAGAGGATACGAGAACATCAGAATCTCTGGTTTCGTAGACCCTGTAAAAACATCTCAACTTGACAAGAAAAACCTCAGTAGCACAAGTTTTATAAAAAAGAAAATGAACCATTAAGCTGATTTATTTAAACAGAATACAGTGTAACTAACTAAAAGAAGAAATTTTTTATTATAGCTAAGTAGAAATGCAGAAAGTAAATGCTCTCTTTCAAGGAGCTTATTTTCCTACTCTAAGCATGATATAAAAAGGGTTAAGTGTAATCAGAAATCCAATGTAACCATATAAGAATTTTATTAACATAAAAAAAAATTCCTTGTCTTTGGTTACTAGCCAAAGTAAGGATACTTTATTCAAAAAATGCAAACCTGCGTGATGATCCAGAAGGGGTGGGATGGATGGGAAATCATAGGCATGAATAACGTTGTCAAACTTCCTCCCAAACTGGTAAGTGCCTGCGTAGGTTGCTTCTATCCATGACTGGATAGGGTTGATGTACAAATTGGAATGATGAGGCAGATTGACTACACCATCATACTGATCATCACAGCTTACCGGATGATAATTCGCTGTATAAGCCCCAAGCGGCTCCAATTCATGAGGAAAATCTATATGTGAAGATGATAGTTGAGACTGATATTCTAATAACTGCATCACATCTATCTTTTCACAACACTGCTTCTCCATGTCTTCATTATTTATACCTTTGTGCGGCTCTGCATGATATGACTCTGAATGATCATATGGATAAAATACATGCTCCTTTTTCATATCAAAGTTTCCCAAGGCCACATGGTCCATGCTCTCTCCTTTAGATATGCCATAGACAGAAAAATCGACAAAACCATCAAAAGTTTCTGGTTCATTATTTTCCACTTTATTCATGTCACATACTGGTTTTTCCATGAATGTCCAGGACTCCTCATCAACATCTTTGTCGGGGAAAAGGGGGTCTTCATCACTTGTATCATGCTCCAAGCTATTCTTGTCCTCATTTTCATAATCATCTTCTTCAAAGGAAAGGTCACAAGTTAGTGAACCTACAAGACTATCATCATTATATGGAGAACACATAGGACTTACATCATGTATATTACAGTTTTCATCATAAGTTTCACTATAAGATTCTGCAATGGTTTCATCCTCAGCCTTGTACTGTTTGGATGGTAACAAAAGGTAGTCCTGGCCTACTATGTATATATGATCAGGCTCGCTTGAATTTGTTTCCTGATTACTGATCTCAGGAAGTCCATGTTCCATGACTTGATTTGCAACATAATAAGTGCTCTCTTGGTGGAATTGTTCACAAGGTCTACACCATGGAATGTTGGATTTTCCTGAAGACTACATATTCTTTTCTATTTTCTCGGCCAATTCTTGAGCAGTTTCTAGATCGGCTGGCTCTTAGTCCCTAAACCGGTACCTCAAATCACCAGTGAAAGCTTTGATGTAATATATGAGGATGGAGGCATCCCTTGTCTTGATTTCTCTAGGGAGGTCCTCAACCACATGCCTGAACTTAGTATTAAACTCATCAATGGTTTCACTCTCCATCCTCTTTATGTTATGGAGGGCAGCAAGCAGATGTCTTTGTTCTTTCTTTTCCCCCCATTTCTTCTTAAAACCCTCTAGGAATTCACTAAGAGTTTTATATGAACCATTATCTAGGTCGAAGTACCATTCTTCCACATCATCTTCCAAGGATAAAGCAAAGAGCGTCATTTTTACATCATCATGGTCATGGGAAACATCATTGCAATAACTAGCCAGGTACTTTTCAAACTTTCGGAGGTGAGACTTGGTAGTGATGGCATTATTACCCTGAAACATGGGGAGCTCCTTGATAGCATCATTCAGAATGTAATGAGGACTACCTGCTATCTGGGAAAAGTCAAGGGGTTTGTAAAATTCCATCATTTCTTGATATTAGTGAACATGACTCTCTACAAATATGTGATGGATATCTGAGAGGGATTGGTATCCTAAATCTTCAAGGTTTCTACGAGAGGTCTGCCTATTCAATTTTTCCCTAATAAACCTTTTGGGATCAGGGAGAGGATTGAATAATTATCGGCGATTTCTTCGGGTAGAAATTCTTGAAGGGATGTTAGACAGTGGAGTCGCCAGATGGATCGAGTTTTAATTTTTATGTTTTTTTATTTTATTTTAAAAACTAGATCAATCAATTTTTTTTTTATCTTTTTAGTTGTTTAGAAAAAAACTAAGCTAAGTCGTACTCGGGAATAAAAATATTTATCCCCGGAAACGACGCCAAAAAGTGTTGCCTCCTTTTCACACACCTGGGTCATGTGGCAGAAATATTCAAGCCACTCAGTGTGTCCTTGGTGTATAAATTCTGACCAGCAATAGATTAATTTCACTCACAACAAATTACAATTGATCATGCAAAATTGTCAACAATGGAGACTGAAAATGGAGCTGTAACACAAAATTATATTAACTCAGTGTACAATAGCCAACCTTGTAATAACATAGGTTGCTGAATATATAGAATACATCAATAGGTCGAATGCATAAGGAGGCATCCAAAGCTAGCATAAAGCAGGCTTACCCAAAATAGGCAAATCCCCCATAGGTGTAAAAAGCTGATCCCAAATCTGTCATGAGGCTCACGAATTGGCAAGGGCGCATGTGAAAGCTAATGAGTGGTGGAATGGCAGCTCATACATGCTTTTGCATGGAGGAAAGAGTGGAGGAGGAAGAGGCAACAAAGCTGATTCACCTCACCTAGTCTTGCTTTCCTATGTGCCTTAAAACACTGAAAAAGCAGGCAATAAAGTAGAAAAAGAAGAAGGGTGCCTAGGGGGCTAGGAATAAAGAAGATTTGATTCCTAAGGCTTTCCCAAGTGCTACATGAGTCAAAGATGGCAAGTTTGACCTCTATGGATAGGCAATTAGCAACTTGCACATGGTGGGACTCATGGACTAGGAAAATAAGACAAAAATAAATGAATTAATGTCTAAGTGGGTAAATACTATGGGATGATTATTCTAACACCCCCCTTAAGCCTGACTTTATGAGTAATAAATCAAATATAGGGCCTAGCAACAAGGTTTAGTCACCCTTTTACATACTGCAAGTCCATATGAACCAAGGAAAGAGGCAAAACCAACTTGGGAAAATCCTCCCTTAAACATGGACTGTAAAACAAAATTGTAGAATCTTGTCTCTACTCATGCTTTGACAGCATGATCAGAAATCCCCAGTAGTGATTTGAGATTGCTGAAGGTATTCTCACAAAATGCTTTGGTGAAGATATCAGCTACTTGTTCTGAAGATGAACATAAGAGTAGGTGAATGGTGCCATCATGCACAAGCTCTCTGATGTAGTGCATGTGAATCTCAATGTGTCTGGTTCTCTGCTTCTGAACTGGATCTTTGCAGATTCAAATGGTACTCTAGTTATCATAGTAGATGGTAGTTGAGTACTTAGGTTCGAAACCACACTCTCCAAGTAAACCCTGCAACCATAAACATTGAGTTGCTGCATTGACAACTCCTCTGTACTCAGCTTCTGTAGATGAGAGTGCAATGGCACTCTATTTCTTGCTTGACCAGCTGATTGGCCCTTCTGCAAGCATGAACACATAACCTGAAGTGGACTTCTTGTCCGTTCTATCACCTGCACAATCACTGTCAGTAAAACCAATTAACTCAAGGTCAGAATTGGCTTTATAGAAAATCCCATGTGTCCTTGTTCCCTGAACAAAGCTAAGGATCCTCTTGGCTGCTTTCCAATGGATCTCATGGGGCTGATCCATGAATCTAGAAGAAACACTGACTGCATAACAAAGATCAGGTCAAGTATGTGTCAAATACAATAAACATCCAATCAACTGTCTATACAAAGTGTTGTTTACCATCGGTGGAGAATCATCTTCCTCCAGCTTCACTCCTGAAAGGAAAGGAGTTTTGCTTGCTTTGCAATCTTGCATTCTTAGTTTGATCAGAAAATCCAAGGCATATTTGGACTGGTGCACCTTGATTCCAGCTTTGTTTTGAGCAATCTCAAGCCCCAGAAATTGACTTAAGAGCCCCAAAGCTGTCATGGAGAAGGCTTGGTTCATAGCTCCTTTTAGGGAAGCAATCTCAGCCTGTGAGCTTCCTGTAATGAGGAGGTCATCAAAATATAACACAATGATCATTAATAAACCATTAATTACCTTCAGATAGACATTCAAATCTGATTTGCACCAAACAAAATTCAGAGATAGCAAGAAGCTATCTATCTTGGCATACCAAGCTCTGGGGGCTTGCTTTAGCCCATACAATGACTTTCTCAACCTGCACACAAGAGAATGGTCAGTAGAAAAAGATTGGGGCTACTGCATATATATCTCCTCAGTGAGATCACCATTCAGAAAGGCACATTTTACATCCATGTGATGTACCTCCCATTGCCTTGATGCTGCAATGGCTAGAGCTAGCCTGATTGAATCCATCTTTGCCACTGGGGCAAAAGTTTCATTGTAATCAATGCCATGAACCTGTGAGTAGCCCTTAGCTACCAATATAGCCTTGTACTTCAGTGCTGAACCATCAGCAGCAAATTTGGTCTTATAGACCCACTTACACTGTACTAGTTTTCTCCCTGGAGGAAGATCCACTAGCTCCCATGTGTTGCTCTTTTGTAGCGAGTTTAACTCCTCATTCATGGCAGCTTGCCATCTTGGATATCCTACTGCTTCTTCATATGTTTGAGGATCAGACTCCACCATAAAATAGCATATTTCAGCAAACTCAAGATCCTTCATGCACAGACCACTCTCAAATTGAGATCTAGTCCTCCTTGGGTCATTGGGATCCCCAGCTAACTGTCCTGCTGCATGTAGTGTATTGGCTTCCCATTTAGGCCTTGTGGGGCTGTTTGGGTCTGCAATAAACTCATCTCCATCATAAAAATCAGAATCAGCATGTTCAACAAACTTTTTACTTACTTCTTGAGGTTCAGGTGGTGAAGAGGCTTCACCAATTTCCACATCTTCAAGGGGTTCTTCTTCAAACTGAACACACCTTTCAATGAAGGCTTTGTTTGTGCTCAAGTTTATCAACTTGTACCATTTTGAATCTTCAAAGTATCCCACAAAAAGACACTCTTGGCTTTGGGGCTGCAAATCCTTCCTCTTCTCTGTCGGGATTCTAGCCCATGCCTTTGAGCCAAAAATCCTGAAATGGGTCACATCTGGCTTGTGCCCACTCCATGCTTCGAAAGGAGCCATGCCATCCAACTGTTTGTGAGGCAGCCTATTCTGAATATAGGCTGAAAAGTTGATAGCTTCAGCCCAATTCTTTGGTGGCAAAGTTTTGGCCTCCATCATGCATGTTGCCATCTCCTTCAGTGATGTGTTCTTCCTCTCAGCAACACCATTTTGCTGTGGTGTGTAGGGGATAGAATGCTGCATCTGAATACCTGCATCTACACAATAGTTAATAAAATCAGTCTTGACATACTCACCACCATTGTCAGACCTAAGTACCTTGAGTTTTCTTCCACACTGGTTTTCAACCAAAGCCTTGAAGACTTTGAATAGGCCAAAAACTTCTGACTTGTGTTTCATGAAGTGAACCCAACAATACCTGGAAAAATCATCAATGAAGGTCAATGCATATTTGGCCTGACTCATGGAAATATGAGGGAATGGGCCAGCAACATCACTGTGAATCAGCTCGAGGGGTGCAGAGGTTCTCTCATGGCTGGATTTCTCAAATTTGTGCTCTGGTTGTTTTCCTAGGATACAGCCTTGGCAAACTCCTTTGGAAAATTTTATCTTGGGCAACCCTATGACT
>LPNX010827834.1:101011-113686 GCA_001517045.1 Pseudotsuga menziesii | reverse complement strand
GGTCAGCATATCAATCTGCTTTTTCATACAAGATCTTTCAGTGTGATTGCCCTTCGAACAGTATGAGCACTTGTTCATATCACCTTTGTTTTTCTTCTTCTGTGTATTTTTCTTGGGACCTTGTTGATCCTCCGGAGACTGCTTCTTGTCTCTTCTTTGCTCAGGTGGCTTTTTAGCTTTCTTTTTTCTTTTAGAATCCACCCTCGAATCTCCAGCAACCAGATCTTGGTCTTTGGAAGGTTTGATGGTGCCCATCATCACCAGCTTGTCTTGTTCTTGTGTGAGAGATTCCATGAAATCTGCAAGGCTAGGCATCTTCTAGGTTCGAGCTGTGATTTTTGTGGCATAGAAGGTTGAAACAAAGACTAAGTATTCAGTTCCTAGCTTCGAGAGGATGGCCAATAAGAGCTGCTCATCTTTCTTTCCGATACCACACTGCTTCAGCTGCAAAACTAGTGCTTTGAACTTGGAGAAATATAGCTGCAGGGATTAAAAGCTGTTGGGACTCAGAGAAATCAGCTCATTTTTGATCTGATGTCCCCTAATCTCATCTGTCTTCCCAAAAAGCTCAGACAGCTTCTCCCATACTTGATCCGATGAAGTTAATCCATTAAGATGGAAAAGGAGGTCTCGGGAAATACTGAGACATAGGAGGCCATAAGCCTCATCTCTCTGATTGTGCCATTTGATCTTCTCTGCAGCTGCATTGGGCTCTGCTTCTGTTTCCATAGTCACCCTATAGAGGCCTTTCGCTCTCAACAAGATCTCCATCCTTGCTTTCCATTCAAACTAGTTGAAGGGAGTCAAGATAGTTTTCTGTGAATCCATAGCTTTAGAAAATCTATCCCGGCTGTCAGTAGAAGGCTCCCAGTCTTGATGTCGAACCTGCAAAACAATTTTTGAAGGAGAGTAATAACCTACAATGGCTCTGATACCATGTATAAATTCTGACCAGCAATAGATTAATTTCACTCACAACAAATTACAATTGATCATGCAAAATTGTCAATAATGGAGACTGAAAATGGAGCTGTAACACAAAATTATATTAACTTAGTGTACAATAGCCAACCCTGTAATAACATAGGTTGCTGAATATATAGAATACATCAATAGGTCGAATGCATAAGGGGGCATCCAAATCTAGCATAAAGCAGGCTTACCCAAAATAGGCAAATCCCCCATAGGTGTAAAAAGCTGATCCCAAATCTGTCATGAGGCTCACGAATTGGCAAGGGCGCATGGGAAAGCTAATGAGTGGTGGAATGGCAGCTCATACATGCTTTTTCATGGAGGAAAGAGTGGAGGAGGAAGAGGCAACAAAGCTGATTCACCTCACCTAGTCTTGCTTTCCTATGTGCCTTAAAACACTGAAAAAGCAGGCAATAAAGCAGAAAAAGCAGAAGGGCACCTAGGAGGCCAGGAATAAAGCAGATTTGATTCCTAAGGCCTTCCCAAGCGCTACATGAGTCAAATATGGCAAGTTTGACCTCTATGGATAGACAATTAGCAACTTGCACATGGTGGGACTCATGGACTAGGTAAATAAGACAAAAATAAATGAATTAATGTCTAAGTGGGTAAATACCATGGGTTGATTATTCTAACACTTGGGGGCAAGTCTCGAGTCAAGGCTGTCACCTTGTTCTTGAATCCTCCATTTAGGCTCAAATCCTAACGAAGACAAGGGGGGTAGACCCTATTAAGTTAATAAGGATGATTTCTTAGTGTGGTGATGTTAAACTGAAAGAGTTACTTAGGAGTTCAAATATTTTAACTATAAACAATTAAAGATGACAAGATACGACGATAAACACACGAAAGCACAAAGCTGATAAACAAAAAATGAATAGTGCCTTAATAATGGAGTCAAATCAAAGAGATCAATGTGCTTGCATGTGCTTGGAGTGAATGTTTTGTGATTGCATCTTGGTATGTTTGAAGTTAAAATTGAAGTATGAATTGATTAAATTAGGCTTAGGGGGGACTCCAGATATACCCGAGAGTACTTGGAGTATGTCCAAAAAAAAACCTTTACAACTACCCGCAAGGAATATGTGGGCTGAAATGGAGTCTCTGGGGCTATTGTTCGTAACGCACCCGTTAGGGTGTGATAGAGATCGGCACCTTGAGGTCACTTTTCAGTAAGTTCCCGCTTCCTTTGGGTATTTTGCCACCGTAGAGGTTCGATCAAGGTGTTGGATTTTCACCTGATGGTTTGTCAATTGGGGAGAGTGAGTCCTAATTATCCTAGTCACCCAAGTGCTTTTGATACAGATTGACTGATCGGACGAACCACAGCCAAGTGCAGAGCATACACACTGGATTCTTGTAAATTTTATTAAGTTTTAACTAAGTGTTCTTGTTTAAAAGAAAAAAGCCTCGAAGAACCTCTTTCGATCCAAGTGGATCTCAAACAGGGAATCAAGGAGGGGTTAATTTAAAATTGTTGATAAACAAAAGATGAAAAATAAAACAACTACACAAATCTGGTTTTCTGATTAATCCTACCACGAATCTCTTTCCCCTTGCGAGTCACTCGGGAAATCGTGGGGTAAGTATTATGATTACTTTGAAATGTAAGATATGGAGTATGGAATTAAAAAAAATATCAAGTATACTACCCTACAAATCAGATCAATTCTAGTGAAAAATAAAGAAGTAGAAAATGACGAAAATGGCACTGACCCGAATCCCCCCAGGGGGGATGGGGAATGGGCTCGAAAGAGCCTATTCAAATAATGGTTTTATTACAGCGGTTACAATATCAAATCAATGATAAATAAGTGCTTTCTTGTTCCTTATACACGCTGAAACCAAGATCTTACAGCTATACAAAAATTTTACAAATTTTATGGCAAAAGAGAGACCCCTGTGGGGATTTGAGCGCTCCAAAAGCCACTTTGGACAGCAGCTTCCTTTATTCTATATCATACCTGATAAAGGAAAGAAATCATTTTAGCATAACAAATTTCCAAAATCACTTTAATATTACCTTTGGGTCAGCATACTTTATCTCAAAAAATAATGAAATTAAACTAGCTAAACAGACGAAAAAGGAACCAAGGAAAGCAAGATTTCCTTGGGATCTTGGCTTGATGTTTGTGCAGCCAATTAAAATGCACTGATATTTCATAATATTAAACTTATTTAATAGAAAATGAAACTACCTTAACAACAAGCTATGAATTTTCACTAAATTACTTGCGAAAATAAGGTACTTTAGGCTAGATCTCCTAAGATTGAACTTTATATGCAAAATGAAGCTAAGATCTAGAAATTGGAAGGGATATTGATAATTAGATCTATGTGTGTTTTTCTTGATGAGATAGATCAGATTAATAAGAAGCCTTTAAAGTAACCAATTTGAGGAAAGTTTAAAATTTTTTTAAAGGAGAGAAAGGGGAAGAAAGGTGCATGTTGTTGAAGCAGATCTGCAGAGAAAACTTGGTAGTGAAGCACTGAGGGGCATGATCTTAGCAATATCCTTTGGAAATCAATGGAATAAAACCTGAACCATAGATCTTCTAGTCACGGTAAACCTATAAGCTACAACACAACTCCTGCAAACAGAACTATCAAATCTAGAGATACATATGAGAAAGGGATGATACAGTATGCAAATAACCTTTCTTAACATATAGGTATTAACTCATTTAAACATATGCAGCAAATAGAAAGTAAGTAAGCTTACTTACAATGATCTATCCCTATGATTTCAGAAACCATTCAGGCAGACAATAATTAAGTGCAAAAAATTGGAAAAATAACAGTTTCACCTCGAATGCAGCATGACAATGACAATCTACACATGAAAGGTACTCCACAATTTAGCCTACAAAGCTTCTCTTTATTCAACAAATGAAGATCAGTACACAGCTTACAATGGCAAGCCCTTCAGTCCAGCTCTAACTAGCTTGGAAGAGGGAGCCTCCAGCAGGATATATACAATTTGCAAGCCATCTAGCCCAGGGAGGGCACAATTCCTCATTGAATCAAGTGAAATCAATTGATGGAGAGTTCATCAATGCACAACTGAAGCTAGACTGAGCCTACTTGTCAACCGGGGGCCTGATCTGGCTAACACATCAACCCATACATTGACACATCGGCCCAAAACTCATCCAGATGAGCCAAAAAGTGTTGAGGAGAGAGGGAGGGCGAAATTCCCCATAAAGGATGCTCAAGATCAACTCTGGATCTGATTTGATCACCTCCTTCAGTCAAGGATTTGTCAGATCCAATCAATCTGCCTCAGATATGACTGATTTCAATCAAATCGGCTGAGAATCCACTGATTTATTGTTTTTGGATTTGCTCCATTATTCATCAATTTATTAATTAAAATAATCAATAATTGATTTTTGGGGATTTTTGACCTGAGTGATGGAAAATCACTCAAAACTAGGAAATAGCGGGTCCATGGGTTTACATGGTGATCTTAGCTTGAAAATGAGCACCTACATGACTGAAACTAATTATTTGGCCCACTTTTATTACAAAATCAATTTTTCCAATTAAACTATTAAAAAATAGCCTAAGTTTTGGAAAAATTAAAATTTAATAAAAAACACTGAAAAAACTAAAAAATTGAAAAATTGAAAAACACCTAGGGGGACCTAGAAATGTTCATATGACTCAAAAATGATGTCTATCATGTTTATACATTGACACATAGACTCGAATAACCTCAATAGGCCTAAATTCCAAGCTGACCACCCCAACTTTGGAGGTATGGAGTGAAAAACTCAGAAATTATCAGTCGTTTGTTCAACAACCAATAATAACCAAGTGAAAAAACACCCTGGACTGATCGGATTGACAAATGAATTCTAAGAGACCAAGTCTTTTACAGACACTATCATGCTAGAACATTTATTACAATTCCCCCATGGGGTATGAACATGTGATATGATACAATAAAGCTTCCTAGAACCAAGACTGAAGGTTCTCTGAAGTCCGAACAAGTTATCTATGTCCGGTTCACCAGGATCACTTGATAGAAAACCACTAAGTACAACTTAGGTGGTAACACTCCCCATCTGGTTACCTCCTACTGAGATGCACCGGGGGAATCCCATGCTGTAGATGGCATCATTGGCTTGGTCTCCCAACAGCCACAACACCGTCTGACACCACCTGATATTCCACCACAACCAAGCAACACTGCTAGTGTTGCCTACAAAAACCAAACTTTGGACTATGATAGAATGATGTCCTAGTCCGAAGCAACAACTTCCTATGCACAACCTGCACCACCGCAGCAGGCTCAGGCCTTGGAATGGTAGACATAAAAATACACAGGGAAAATGCCCACATTTGTGGCACCGCTGCCCACCCAAATTTATTATGAACCACCAGTGCAAGCAGTTCAAGCCCCACCCCTACTCCACCTACACCGTTGGGACAAGTATTTGCACAAAAAAACCATCCCAACCATCCAACCCCCAATAATGAACAAGGGTAGGATTGAAATAACTGACCCCAAAACCAAGCCAATAATCAACCACAGGGAGGTGGTCAACAACCAAATCCTCCCAACAATGCCACGGAAAACTGACCCTCCCAAAATCTTCCACGACCAAATGCACCAAGACACAACACTCCATTGCATACAAACCAACCATGCACACTCGGTGAGGTCTATAGGCACTACACATTTGAGTGTCCCTTCATGGGTCACGTAAGCAGGCCATTCAAAATGAGGTGTAACATGCCACCAACACAACAGACCAATCCCAACCCAACACGACACCACAAGGACCTCCTCCCATGGTGCTCCAAAACCCGTTACCAGTCCAAGGATTGGTGGCAACCACACCCCCTCCCCAACCCAATCCCAACACTCCGGGGGCACCTCCCACGGTCGAAATAGGTGTCCACCACCTGCTAGCCATGACGACTGAAGAGGTCAACTTACAAAATAGACAAAATCAGTATGGAACCACCACTAAACCCACTGAAAAATCAGCGACCTATACATACAAATCGGTCAATGCACCTCTTTAGTTACCCCCCTTCCCCTACCCCCCCATACGTCGAGTTTCCAACAACACCACAGCCAGAGCTATGGTCAGCTATAGCATCATGGATGATTTGGCCCAAACACCAACGGCCATGTCCACTCCTAAAGTACTCAAAATGTGCCCAATGTAGTGGAAAGCCTTACTAGCCACCCTTGGGGCTGTAGGCGCCTCCAACTCCAAGTTGATCACATTCAACATGGAGAATGGAGAACTACACATGCTATCCACCATCACCTTCCAAATCGTGTTTTCTATCCAGAATCTGGTTGTGCACCGGTGCATAGTGAATGAAGGGGAATCTACGTGCGTTATGTCTACCCTAGTCTCGCAGAAACTTGGATCTCCAATTCTGCAACCATCCTCCACAACTATGCGGGATTATGATAGCCATCCTACTAAAGCCCAAGGAATCCTCCCCCATGTCCCAATCACATTAGTTGGGAGGACAGTTGTGATTGACATAGAGGTTTTAAATGCTCAATTAGACTATAACCTTCTCCTCGAAAGAAGTTATATGTACGCCATGAGAGTTTTCGCATCAATTGTCTTCCTTCTCATGATGTCCCCCAATGAAGGGAAGATCGTGATGGTTGATCAACTAACTTATCACAATCTGCAAGGGTTAATGGCACTCACCAATGTTATCCCTACTATCAACACCATTGATCCGCAAGGGATGACCACACATGCCAATGTCATCCCTACGGTCAACACCATGCTAGACAACATACCAGCCTCCCCATTATTGAATGTGGGCCCTGGGTTGTTTTTCGATACAACCATGATGGCTTCTTTCCCCTTAGTGTCACCACCATCGACACCAAAATAGATAGTGGACTTGTGCATGCTCTCATCCAACACCGCTGCACCCAAACAAAAACCACAGCTACAGCCCCAACCGCAACCACAACAACCACCATAGCCGCAACATCAACATCATCCCCAACATCGTCTGTAGCCACATAATTATGCGCAGCTACAACCACAACCTCACCCCCACATACAACCATCAGGGAGTTATCTGGGATCCTCTCCAGTCCATACAATTCCCTTCCTTTTTCCCCTGCTTGGTGTCATGAGCAAGCCAGTAATGGCCACCCTAATCCTACCCAACTTTACATCAAGAATTCTCCTATGGTATATTGATCCACTATATCAACCACCAATGCCCCAGGTAGTCTTAACCCCAATACAACCCATTGCAGTCGAGTCCCATCCTCCACCCGGCCCGTCAAAACTAACCACCGCACCCATACCGCCCCACCCAAAAAGGGCTAGGGTCAAGAATGTGAAAGCTACCGCAAAACCATGACAAATCCTGCCTTGCACCATCTGTGAGCAACAAGGCCATCCAACTTAGAACTACCCTGAGATCCCAATGATGCACCCGTATTTGTACGCCATGGATACAAACAAAAAATTCCATGTGGTTGAGCTTCCAAGTGCGCCAATAGTGAGAAACAAGTCATTGAGAACAAAGCATGCTTGTGCCCTTTGCGGATTGTATGGACACTATTCTCACCACTGTCGAGACTTTCCCGAGTTCCAAATGGATTTATCCAACCTCCGTCAACATTCCCTTGAATCTGACATCACCATCATTGAAGAAGTTCACCCCCCACCTCCTTCTTCAGACACCATGTCCATTTACATGATGTCTAGTTCTATAGACCGTCTTGTCTCCACCATCACCAATGGTCCATTAGACCTGTCTATTCCATTGTTTCCGCAACTGCAGCTCCATCCACAGCTGAAACTTCAGCCGCAACCTCAACCTCAGTTACTAGGGAAACAGTGGGGTTCATTCTCGATCAACATGATCCTTTTCCTTTTCCTACCATCCACGATCATGAGTAATTCTATCTTCGCAATCCGCAATCTACAGTATTTCACACTGGGAGATCCTATATGGTACCTTGAACAACCTACCATACCTATAAGGCCCCGAGATGTGTTGACTCATGTCCATCCAATTGAGATTATGTTGCACCTACCTCCAGGTCCATCAAAGACTCCTCCCGTCTTCAGGACTGCCCCTCTTCCTCCAACAGAGACTGGGGGTAAGGAAACCAAAGCCACAACCAATACCATTTTCATGATATCTAGCACCAATTTCCCTTTCGCCTCATTGGCTATGGAAGATCCACGTGATCTATCCCAGCACCACTTACGCGATGACGGAGATATATGTAAGACTGCCTTCGGTTTTACCCCATTCCCTTTAAACCATAATGTGGAATTGGTTCTTCCCATAAAAGAATAGATTTTGTCATCCTTCCTTGCCAATGACCTTCATCTCAGCAAGGGGGCATACCTCTTCGCTGACTCAGACGGTCGACTCTTGAAGAAGCCGCACAATGGGCTCCACCTCAAGAGAGTCTATTCCTGATATAACCACTATGAGTCCCTTATAGGGTAGTTTTTCCCTTTCTTGTTTTTCAACATTTTTTAGCACAAGTCAGGGGTAGCACCATCAGCTGCTAATTCAAAGTCACCTAGAATCAGTTCGAGACACCTCTCACACCTTCGGGATCAAATTTATATCTCCTTATGAGACCATCGTCTCATGTTTAACAAATAAATTTGAGGACCATTTCTCGGAAGCTACCTCGATTTACGAGCCATAGCATGGTGATGCAAGTGTTTGCGGACCTGTACTTGTATCACTCTTCCCTACCACTACTCATGCAGGATTTTGGGACACCACCCGCTAAGGGACACTATTTTCATTTTTGTGTTGCATTTTAACACATAGCTGTCTACTTCATCCACTGCACCTTACGTGGATCTCTAGACCATTGTCCAGAAAACAATTTATTTTTCTGGCATGTATTTGGCATATAATTTCCCCTAGACTTGCACTCACATCACATGTAACCAAGTCCATCCACCACAACTCACAAACAACTCTCCTGACCTGTATCTGACAGCCACCTCATTTTGCGTGCCTCTGCTGCATCGACTCGCGATCCTCTATCGCGATCTATCTCATGCATGTATTGGTATGTTTGAGAGCCACCTCCTCCATTCATATTGCGCAGATGACCTTTGGACCATTGTCCACCATCCCGACATGGGGCACCGCGTGTGCCACCGAAATTGGCTGACCGTACTAGATTTTCATTTAAGCTCTTTTCTAACTCCTAAAAATAATGAAAAGATAGCCGAGCGTAGATGCTTCCTTTCCTGCTCGCTAAAGTATAGGAAAGGGAATCTACATTGTCTCATTTACCTTCTTTTGCAGACCATGTAGACCATCAAATGAAAATGACCACCTTGGCATATTCAAGCCAAGACCATTCCCCTCTTCATACTTTTATGCTTTCTTGGGCAAAGGGGCTGCACTTTATGAAAAAGCACACCATGGGTTGTCATTAACCTCTTTTCTAGCCTTCTCATCAAGAAAATATTGCCGAGCAAACTTGGTTTCATTCATGCTCGTAAAATTATCTAAATGACCGTCCAGTCAATATAGGTTTAACCTTTTCTAGCCTGATTGGACTACCAATGATAAAGAAGTCTCTCATCCCCTATAGGATGGGCGAGCTATCGTATGTATACCTTTATCCCTTTTCAGGCATAGGAGACTACCAACTAAAAGTATCCCCCACTAGAGTCTTCTTCGTGCTTTCAGACTCTATAAAATTGAAAGCACCATCAAGGATTTACCTTCTCAGGCTCACCAAAAATCCACGATATTGTACCACAATGGTGTCTCTAGACACCACCCCACAAAAAATAGTTTAGTAGCATTCCCACTTTGGGTCACCTTTGTTTAGTGTAATCTACAATGTGTCTTCCTTGGATCCCATCAATATCAAAAGTATCCACCTTCCCCAAGTATTTCCCATTTGCAGTAACATTCTCGGTATTATAGCTATGATCCCATTCCCATGAGTCAGTTTCATTTGTTGCCTGGTCCACCTTGCCGTCATACTTTGAACAAAGGAAGTTTGAGTATACCACACTCCCCCTACCCCTGTTCAATTCTTTCGCTCCCCCCCCCCTTAGTTAGTGGATCAATCCACAAATTGTGTCACGCCTTTCAGCTATCTCCCTCGCACTTTTGGTCAAGGAAACATCATTGCCTTGACTAGGGGCAGGTCTCCCTCTATCGACGACAACACACATATTCCAGAGGATAGGCCCAGAGGTCCCTATACCTTGGTTTCATTAACATCATTGATGTGTTCCTTGGACCACTTGAGAGGAGTCCTTAGTGCCTCTCGGGATGGTTGTTTCTCACATGCTTGACTCCAACTACATCAACGCATCGTTTAGATCTGTACAAGGTTTGGTCCGTGCAGTATTTGGTTGAAGACCCCGAATGTCACCTCACTCTAGCACAATGATGAGTCTACTCGAGGGACCTAAATAGGTTATGTCCCTTTTGATTTCCGGGTTTTGTTGGAGACAGTGTTTAGAAGCCCCAGTAGTGCTTCTATATAGATTTATTATTGATGTAGCATACTTGTACCGCAGAGACTCTACCTCTCAATCAACGAGTCCATATAGCTATGTACCATCCCATATCTAGTAGGCCATCATTCATGAAGATATAGCATTCCATGAGAATGCCATGGGTACAATGTACCAGTTCTTCATATCATTATTGTATTCAGCCTCACATTGAGGCAAACACTATGTACCATTAGTTGTATATTATTAGCTCTTGTATTTTAGAGCATACATCAAATTATTCTTTTGACATTGTCACGAGCATGGGGATACCCGCCTCGTCGATATACATGTCACACATTATTTGTATCTCACCCATTGATGAGAACCATAATAATACAAAAACCAAAAGCCACCATGCCCCAGCCCCGGAAGCATCACCTCTCTGCAGAAAATCCTATGATGTCCATTGGCCATACAATGATATCCTTCCCTCACACATCAGGGGGCAATCTTTTAACCCAAAAAATCTCTCACTCAATTCTACATGGCCTACACCACCCAAGGACACCCATGCATGACCTTTGTATCACCCCATTAGACCCGCACACCCTAAAAAAGGCTTAAAAATGAGTAAAAGGACTTAAAAACCCCAAAATGTAGCATAAGTGACTCCCATAGGGGCTAAAGCCTCCAAAAAGGGGCTAAACCCCTCAAAGGAGCCTAAAACCCTAAAAGGAGCTAAAGATAGGGTGGAAGGGGCTAAAATCCCAAGAAAAGGGGCTAAAGCCCTAACCAAGGGCTTAAAACCCTAAAAATCCCCAAAAAAAGATATAAAAGGAGGGGTGGGGGTCACTCTCAAAGAACTCTTCCCTTGCATACTGTTATGCTTCCCGTGGATGCCTTGAAACCCTTTGTCTTTCAAGCCACCCACATCCCCCTCTCATCCACTCATCTTCCCCATTGAGCCATAGCTCCTCCATTACCAAGTGACATAGAAAGGTGCTTCCTCTAGCCAAGGCATGGTGGCCCATTTCACCAAAGAAGAGGTATACCATTGTTTGTTCATGCTTTTGTTTTAGTAGCTTAGTTGTTTTCTAACCCATATTTGCTTCTAGTTTTGTTTATTAACTTGTTTTGCATGTTTATTGTTGTTTTTTATAGTTGTTTGCAGGATCTCAGAGCAAAGCCCTAAGCTTGTTTTGCAGAGGGGCTCACGGCCATTTCTTTCTATTCTTTGCTTTCATCTCTATCCAGTTTCCTTTTGGTTTTTCTTTTATGCATTTTCACATAGGAACCTACCCTTCCATCCTATAGATCGAAGGGAGCCATTCATGCCCCTGTAGCAAGGAGAAATCCCTGCTACAAGGGACATCAAACAACATTCTATCTCCCAGATGTCCAGCTTTGCCTAGGTATTTTTGCCACACCATATTCCTAACACCAGTTTTCTCACGCAGCAATCGCTTTCCTAGCACCATTGTGCTCCCACAACATATATGCTTAACACCAATGTGCTCACGCAGTAATCACTTTCCTAACACCATGGTGCTCCCGCAGCATTCAAATTTTTTCCTTGTTCATATTTAGTATAAATTTTAACTTTCACTATCTGTAATGCACACTCCTTGGTTCTTAGCATGACTTTACTATCATTGTCCTAATTCATGAATCAGCTACATGGTTAGTCAAAGCATCTATCGATAACCCAAAATTTCGTTAATTAATCATTTAATCATCATTCATGAGTTATATAACGTTGTAAATCATCTAGAAAAATTACTCACTCGTTTCTAAGCAACTGAGCGCAACTTATATACGCAGGAGGATTTATATACCATAGTGCATGCCGATTGCAATAGTGGTCATAATCTTGTTAACTTTTCATATGCTTATCTAAGGCATCAGTATTTCATTTCATTTTCATAACAAAAGCATATAAAAAGGATCACTGAAAGATATACAAGCACAACCATACAAAAGGAACACAAATATTTATCCTGGGAAAACCCTAAAGGGAAAAAACCAGCAAAAGATTCCTCAATATAGATGCCCCAAAAAGATAAAATATAAAACCAGTAAGGAGATCAAATCCTAATCCTCCTCCTTCTCCAGCTACTTCTCTTCTCCACTAATGCGCTACACAAGTGAGAGTGTGTGCTAAAATGAGGAGAGCTACACCTCTATTTATATTCATCCATTCACTTCAATTAACTCATCTGACATGTAGGCTCGAGTTAATCATGCAGGC
>LPNX010827834.1:88594-100929 GCA_001517045.1 Pseudotsuga menziesii | reverse complement strand
TAATGACCCACCTTTACAATTAGAGGGGACAACCTCATGACTCTTATTATTTCTTCCGATTAGAAGCATCGGGGTACAAGATAATACAAGTGGTTCTCCCAATAGGACTATCGGGGACCACAAAAGATACATATAGAATATTCTTCGAAGTTACAATATTTCAACACTCCCCCTTAACGAGAAGGGTATTCTACAACAACATCAACAAAAACAATAGTAAGAGAGAGATAGAGGACATCATCAGCATCATCAAGGTAACACATCTATAAATCATTGGAAGCTTTTCAACATTATGCAGTCTTCATCTTCAATCTTCAGTCTTCATCATCATTAATACTTTGACTGCTTCAATCAGCAACATCTTTAGCACTTTGACCTTTCGATCAGCAACATCATCTTCAGCACTTTGACCTTTCGATCAGCAACATCATCTTCAACACTTTGACCTTTCGATCAGCATCATCTTCAGCACTTAGACCTTTCAATCAACAACGACATCTTTAACACTTTGACCTTCCGATCAGCAACATCTTCAGCATTTTGATCTTTCAATCAGAAACAATGTCTTCAACACTTTGATCTTTCGATCAACAACAACATCTTCAACATTTCGATCAGCAACGTCTTCAACACTTTGATCTTTCAATCAGCAACAACTTCTTCATCATTTTGTTCTTTTGATCAGCAACATCATCATATCTTGATCAGTAACATCATCATACTTCAATTCTCAAACAACGTCATCATCATCATATTCTGATCTTTTGATCAGTACATCATCATCATCAGGCTCTGATCTTTCGATCAGTACATCGTAATCATCATCATACTCTGATCTTTCGATCAGTACATCATAATCATCATAAAAACATCATTATCATGAAAACATCATTATCATCAAGACATCAACATCATCAAAACATCAACATGATCCTTCCTTTCGGAATTATGGGATTTAGGTCTTTACGGAGTTACCAATGATCCTTCCTTTTAGAATTATGGGATTTAGGTCTTTACGGAGTTACTAACAATCCTTCCTTTCGGAATTATGAGATTTAGGTCTTTACGGAGTTACTAACTATCCTTCCTTTCAGAATTATGGGATCAACACATTTGTGGAACTCAGACAATCCTTCCTATTGGAATTATGGGATCAACACATCTATGGAACTTAGACAATCCTTCCTATTGGAATTACGGGATCAATTCAATGATCCTTCCTTTTGGAATTATGAGATTTAGGTCTTTACAGATTTACTAACGATCCTTCCTTTTGGAATTACGGAATCAACACAGATGTGGAACTCAGACAATCCTTCCTATTAGAATTACGGGATCAACTCATCTGTGAAACTCAGAGAATCCTTCCTATTGGAATTACGGGATCAATTCAATGATCCTTCCTTTTGGAATTACGGGATTTAGGTCTTTACGGAGTTACTAACGATCCTTCCTTTCGGAATTACGGGATTTAGGTCTTTACGGAGTTACTAACGATCCTTCCTTTTGGAATTACGGGATCAACACAGATGTGGAACTCAAACAATCCTTCCTCTAGGAATTACGGGATCAACACACGTTCTCGAGTACCAAAGTCACTGGATCCATTCTGAACTGAAGTTCAAGCATGATACAATCCTACCACATTCACGGGGACTGAGATCTCTGGATACATTTTGAACCGAGGTTCAGGGATGATGCAATCCCACCACTTTCATGGGGGCCAAGACCTCCGGATACATTTTGAACCGAGTTTCAGGGATGATGCAATCCAATACTTTCACAGGAGCCGAGACCTCCAGATACGTTTTGAACCAAGGTTCAAGGATGATGAAATCCACCACTTTCACAGGGGTTGAGACCTCCAGATACATTTTGAACTGAAGTTCGGGGATGATGCAATCCCACAACATTCATGGGGACCGAGACCTCTTGATACATTTTGAACTGAAGTTCAAGGATGATGCAATCCCACCACATTCACGAAGATCGAAGTCACCAGATCAATTTTGGACAGATGTCCCAGGATGATACAATCCCTCTTCATTCTCGAGGACCGAGGTCACCGGATCACTTTTGGATAGATGTCCCAGGATGATACAATCCCACTACAACATCACTACTCCCCCTATCGGGGAAGGTCTTTCTGAACCACACCAAGCTTGTCTTGAAAGTGTTCAAACTTTACCCAAGAAAGAGGCTCTGTCAACGCATCATCATATAAACCATCTTCATCTACATCTTCAGTATGTGAATATTGAACTATCACCATCTGTATCTCCAATATGTGAGTACTGAAATCATCATCAGGTCACCATCCTCTGCATCTACAATATGTAAATACTGAAACATCATCTATATCTTCAGCATGGGAATATTGAAATCATCATCATCTCTATATTCAGCATAGAAATACTAAATCACCATCATCTGTATCTACAGTATGTAAATACTGAAACATCATCTATATCTTCAGTATGGGAATACTGAAATCATCATCATCTCTATATTCAATATAGAAATACTTAATCACCATCATCTGTATCTACAGTATGTAAATACCGAAACATCATCATCTACATCTTTATCTTGAATGTAGAAATAATGAATTTCTATGTGTTACGACGGAACACAGGGTTCTCTGTTATCACAACTCTCGTTATCACATAGAATCAATGTAGTATCCATCTTCAGTTCAAAGAGACCTGATATCAGCTTCCGAAGCCATATGGATTCACAACTTAGCAGAGCAATCTGCTATGTATTTTGCTTCAGCCATGCTACGAGAAACACTAGACTTTTTCCTGCTAAGCCATGAACTCATAGCAGACCCCAAACAAAAGCATCTACCTAATGTGCTTTTCCTATCTGAGATACTTCCATCCCAATCTACATCTGTGTAGCCATACAATCTATACTGATGGCTACCATCATAGTATAAACCAA
Source organism: Pseudotsuga menziesii (assembly GCA_001517045.1). Lineage (NCBI taxonomy): Eukaryota > Viridiplantae > Streptophyta > Pinopsida > Pinales > Pinaceae > Pseudotsuga > Pseudotsuga menziesii. The sequence continues at coordinate 97,983 of LPNX010827834.1, read as the reverse complement.
AGTCTATAGTCCCTTTTAGATATCTCATCACATGTTTTGCAGTTACTAGGTGAACCCCTCTTGGCTGAACAAGATATTGACTTAAGGTGTTCACAACAAAACAAATGTCTGGTCTGGTATTTGTTAAGTACATCAATGACCCAATGATCTATCTGTAATGGTTCATATCCACTAACTCTGATTAGTCATCAGCTAACAGCTTCAAGTTGGAGTCCATGGGTGTGGCCATGACTTTGCATTCCAACATATTGAATCTCTTCAATATCTCTACCACATACTTTCCTTGTTTGGGAAAGATTTCTTCTGAAATTTTCCATACTTCCAGACCTAGGAAATAATGCATTAACCCAAGGTCTTTCATCTCAAATTCTTCTGCTAGTTTCTTCTTGCTTTCCAAGATCTATTTCTCATTTCCTGTCAAGGATAAGTCATCCACATATAATAATAGGATGACAAGTTCATCTTCTACAACCTTGTGATAAAGGTTAGGATCAGCTTTACTCTTGGTAAATCCGATGCTCGATAAGAAACTATCTATTCTTCCATACCAAGCTCTAGGAGCTTGCTTCAGGCCATAAAGGGACTTCTTCAACTTGCATACTTGGTTCCATCTGTCTTCAACTTCAAATCCTCATGATTATTCAATGTAAAACTCTTCCTTAATCATATCATTAAGGCAGGCTTGTCTTTACTTCATCATGGAAGAAACTATCATGATAGTTATGAAGGAAGTGTACCTTGCTTCCTAGAGTAAGTGTCTTTTCAAAATTAATTCCTTATTTCTGATAGAAACCTCTGGCCACAAATCTTGCTTTATACTTCTCGATAGTTCCATCAACTGCATGCTTTATTTTTTATATCCATTTGGAGGATACAATACTCTTTCCTTTTGGTTTGGGAACTATATCCCATACATCATTTTAGTATTCTTTCATCATAACATCTTCTATGAGTTCGTCTTGTCAGGTCATCAACATATCCTAGTCTTCTGCATTCAACCTCAAAGGTTGGAACCCACTTTACTCTTGGTAAAGTCTCGATCCATCATGAAGCTATCCATCATGCCGTACCATGTCAAAGTTAGTTATCTTCTGTAGTCACTCCCCCTGAAGTGGAGTATCATCTTCCTTCTTCATTCTGTATAGGTGGTTCTATGCGTGATATATACTTGTCAATAGAGTATGTCATGTCATAGTCTATTCTTTCTGAGGCAAATCATGAACCTTGCTTTGTACACTTGTTCTTGTAGATCCATATGGAAGATATTATGTACTTCCCTTTATGTCTTGAAATCATATCGTATACATCATTCCCCATGATCAACTGTTATTCTTTGATCATAGCTTCTTTCATAGCATTCTTTTCTTCATCTTGAGTTATATTTCATACCCATGGTGGTCTTCATCCTTCGAGGTGGATCTACTGCTCTCTAAATCTCTTTCTTCCGTCATGGTGTCTCTATCCCTGGGAGCTTCAGATTCATGTTTATTGGAGTGAATCTTGAATTGTCATCACTTGTTCTTCAGAACAAGTATCATTCTTCTTTTCTTGTAGGAGGTTGTACATGACCTTTCCTACAATTCAAATGAATCAGTTGCATGTTTAGAACTATTTCATAAAATATATGCATAACGACAAATTCTTATGCATCATGCAACTATTTATCCAATACAATATTCATCCATATCTCACGGAAAATTTTCTAGATGCCTTCCATCTCTATCAGGACAACATTGAGATCGTGCACTAATCCAATATGTCAGCAAAGAGATTTCATTCTATATAAGTAGCAATGGAGAGTTGTATAGCACCATGAGCTACTTACCCATCACATGCATATTAGTAGTATACAGTCGTCAATGCAAACAATCTATCATGCATAACACATCAACTGAATATAATCAAATGCATAACAAAACAATATCATTAAATGACAATTGAATACTTATCTTTTGTTTGTTTCGTGGGTAGATTCCTTCTCGATCATTCTGCTTCATCATCCTCTTCATTCATGAAATCATCATTTCTTATCCAAATGATAAGATGGATAAGAGTTTCTTTAAGAATTAAGTTCTTCATATTCATCACTTAGGGGATCTTCTTTGAATGGTGAGAGCTTGATCTTCAATTGCTTCCATCTTTCTTCTTCTCTTCTTATGAGACGAGCTTCTTCTTATTCCCGGAGTCTGTTGAAAGTAATTACTTCATTCTAGAACACATTCCTTGAATGAATGAATTCTATGATCCCGGGAGACCATTCAAGGTGGCTATCACCACTTCTACATTCTCCGCTTCTTCTACCACCGCTTCAAGATGTTCTACATTCTGGATCTTCGCATTCTTCAACTATTTTCTCAAAACCATCTTTTGATTTATGTTCTTATCTTAAAATGGATTGATCAAGGAATCAAACATATTTGGTGTCTTTAGGGAAGACACTTGTGGTACAGGTTGATCTGTGATTTAATCAACAATGATCTTCTTGGCCTTGATCAAGTTCTTCTTGTGTAAGGCTTTGAGCCTCATCTCCTTCTGGAACTGGAACCTCTCTACTCATGAAGGTGTCAAATTCATTTTCTTTAGATAGATCATATAATTCCATGCTTGGAATTTGTAAACTTCACCAAGCTTATCATCAAGCTGATGTGATATATCACTTTGAAATGAGAACCTCAAATGCAAATAGCAAAAGATTAGATCTTACCGATTTGAGGTGTCCGTCTTGCTTCCGGAGCTGGCTGATCTAGGGTTTGTTAGAGAAACCTTAATTTTAAAAACTTGGAATATTTCAGATCTAACTGGATAGAAATATATATCTCTTCAAATGGAGCTGTCCAATGTACTCCTTTTCTGAAAATAGTGGAGGGAAGCTCCTAGAACAGGAAGCCCTAGTTTTCCAATTTCTTCTGCAGAAATGCCCGTCACTGTTTCTGTGGTATCTCTGAAATTACTGCTCCTCTATTTCTAAAATTTTGCACTGAGATAAATTCACATTTACCTGATCCAAAAAAATAGGTTTAATCATAATTTGTTTCACAAATTGGTATTTATGATCATTTTCCCAAGGTGACCTGTTACAAGACTGTTCAGAACAGTGAAGTTGTACTGCATGCCATGTCTCGCTGGTTCATCTTCAGGTTCCTAAATTTGGACCAAATAAATTAAAGGCCATTATATTTCTGGAACATCTTCAATAATTCCATTTGGACCTCTGTATCACACACTACAACAATTCTTCCCAGGTGTCCTGTTTAGGGATGAATTCTGGAAGAGGATGGAACCCTAACTTGGAGGGATCATATCTCCTAGAATATAGCGAATATAAGGCTGAATTTTGGATACAGTGTAAATCAGGATTTTATATTTGGCCTCTGCAATGTTCAACTCCTGATACGTTTCCAATCTCAGGATATAGTGAATCTACCAAAACTTATCAGTTTTAGTATTTAGGGTTTTTCTAGCTCAGGGTCAAACTAGGGTTTGACTTTCTCAGAGTTTCACCCAACCAAATTTCTTGATACAGGTCTCTAAACTTCGATTTTTATTAGGAGAAAAATCCTATGCCAGGTTCACTCAAAAATTCCTCTTCTGTAGAAAGCCCTAATTTTCCGCACCAAAACTGAAAATGCTCGAAATCAAATTCCGCTTCGACAGAAAGATGTGCCCTTCAATGGAGAGTCAGTCTAGCCTTATTTTACTGATCAATTGTGGATAGAGACCCAAAAATTAAGAATCCCTATATTCTATAGCTGCACAATGTCTTCTTTCAGGGTGGATCTGATACCATGTTAACTTTTCATATGCTTAGCTAAGACATCAATATTTTATTTCATTTTCATAACAAAAGCATATAAACAGGATCACTGAAAGATAGACAAGCACAACCATACAAAAGGAACACAAAGATTTATCCTGGGAAAACCCTAAAGGGAAAAACCCAGCAAAATCTTCCTCAATATAGATGCCCCAAAAAGATAAAAGATAAAACGAACAAGGAGATCAAAGCCTGATCGTCCTCCTTCTCCAGCTACTTCTCTTCTCCACTAATGCGCTACACAAGTGAGAGTGTGTGCTCAAATGAGGAGAGCTACACCTCTATTTATATTCATCCATTCACTTCAATTAACTCATCCAACATGTAGGCTCGAGTTAATCATGTAGGCTTGAGTTACAGATGTAGGCTCAAGTAACCACATTGGGGTGCTAATGACCCACCTTTGCAATTAGAGGGGACAACCTCATGACTCTTATTAGTTCTTCCGATTAGAAGCATCGGGGTACAAGATAATACAAGTGGTTCTCCCGATAGGACCATTGGCGACCACAAAAGATACATATAGAATATTCTTCGAAGTTACAATATTTCAACAAATCTTTGTGAAGCCTGCAATGTCAATATATAAACAACATCATCCACAATTAATCCTTGGTTTATAAAACCTTGAAATTAGACAATTTATAATAAGTAGAACATCACCCATTCTTAACCTCATTATTTGAGGCAATGAATATTCTTACTAACAGTCAATTCTCACTAATAGTATTCTTAGCATGCCTTGCAATGTTAGCATATAGTTTTATACAACATTCATCAATTTATTATTTTCAATGTCAATATCTTTAGACATCCTTACTTGCCTATATTTTGATAATTGCTAGTGAAGGAATATTCCAATTTTACACCACATTCATGTGTGGCAATGCTAGGGACATGGAAAATAACATTAGTAATCTAAAGTAAACAAAGCAAACTGCTTACCATAATTTCATACCTCAACTACTTATGTCATATCTTACAACTTTTCTAGTTCATCAGAATGAGAGCCTTTATATAGGTGTACTCCTTCCGTACGACCCGTAACATTAGGCACAACACATCGTGTTATTTTCCTTAGCTGTATTGTGGTCCAAGTTCATAAGCAATCTAGTTTTCTTTTTCTTTTTCCTTGAAGAAATACTGTATGGAATGTTGTCATTTTCATGAAATGTATAAGGATACCAATGAAAATGTATAAATAGCTCAATAGTTTTATGTGCATAACCCAATTTCCTACACATTAATAATTATATTTAATGGATACATTATGACAGTGGTATTATTGTAACTAACTTGAATTGTCTTCCCATCAACTCTGAAATTCAAGTCCTACCCTCACTTAGCATCCATTTAGTATGCTAATGGTATTCAACATTCACAAGTTAACCGACAACTTCTGATAAAGAAGTTAACATTCACTTTCTGATAATTTATTGCTATACATAGGTTTAGAAAACAAATTCACTTCTCTCATCATTCACTTTTTATGAGTAACAACTAACCATTTATAGGTCTATTATTTCATGATCTCCATACTAGATTAACAATAAAAAAACATAATTATTCCTTATGACATATTATTTTAGGACCCAAAGTCGTATGTGAGTTATGTGCATACATATAAGTGAAAGAGTTTTGTCCAAAACTAGTGGACCCAAATCTTTGAGAACCATTATTTCCTCCTACTTTTGATCTAATGCTCAATCATTAAATTTTTTTTTGGCTATAATAAATCATGCACCTTAACCAAGTCATTCTATTACCAACATCTATATGCAATCATAGTCGTTTGACTAACATGTACAGGTGTATCCTTACGATTTAGTGCAATTTTTTTGTTCCAGGTTTACATGAAACTCCAAGTGTAAAGAGGTGTTTCATATTTAATATAATGTTATTATTTTTAACACCACTAACATTCATTTGATGCCAGTTGTATTTTGTAAAAACTTGACAATATAATATATTCCTTTAGCATAGCTACTATTTTAGCATTACTTACCTTTGTGCTTAAACCATTTACTATATGTGATAGTGTGCAGCTAATCTTTTAGAGAGTTTTCAAGGGTAATACAGTTACTCCTAAATGATCAAATTACCAAGTTCCCTTTTAATAGCTACCTTGCTATCCTCAAGGAATTCAAGTAAGCTATGTATGTATATTTACACATACATACTTATAACCATATTCCCTCACATAACGGTACCTCTAGGATTTTGGAGTATACTCTCTTGAGCCACTTACATTTACAAATAATGAACCCCAAATTAGGTCAAGAATACTTATAATCAATACTCAATTCTCATTAGGTCTTTAGGCAATTAGGTAACCTTTTTATGCTACTCTTTAGCAACATATTTCACCGTGTTTTACAATGTAACCTATCACAATTCACATGGAATTCTAAGAATCTTTTTAACATACATCATGTCATCAATAGCCAATTCAACTATGAATGTAGGTTCTAAAGGTCACTTCTTATAGCAATTCAACTCCCACATTACTATTATAGTGGAAAATACTATAGTACTTTCATCGACCATGAGTTTTGTCTAAGAAGACTCTTATACTTCAACAAGAATTTACTTGCGCAATTTAAATAAAGATGAAACAATCGTATTTACCTTTCATAAAACTTTCCAAAAGTAATTAAGGGAATAGAAAGATACCTATGTACTTATGCCGTTAGCCTAACGTGGAAGTGGAAAAAGTAATGGCCATCTTTAATGTGATCTTGAGAAGATGTTCCTCCTTCTCCTACACAACTACAAGGTCAATAAATATTTGCGTTTGGTACATCTTAAGGTACCTGCATTGCCGAACAGTGTGGACTTGTTGATTTCTGTTATCACAAGGAAAAAATCAATCATTAGGTTTGAAATGAAATATGTAGGATCATTTTGAGTCCAAATAGGCCCAAGTGCTTCAACTCTCGCTTTGATACCATATGTAACATACATCTTATACCTCAATGCCATTATGTGTGAAAAAGGGGTAAAAGTTTTGTTTTGCTGTTACTACAAAATGGGTCAAACATGTTAGTGGCATATTTTACATGGCATTTCAATGAAGCATGTCGAATCAAATTCAATAATGTAAAACAATCATTTGACAATTTACATCCATCCTCCTCTACAAAAACCAAACATGCAATTTGCATCCAATTTACAAATATTTTTATTTATTACATAAACCAAACATGCTTATTATGCCTTCTAGTATTCACATGATTAAGTAATCCCCTCAATTGCGGAATACTTAGGTGTAGCAATTAACCTGTCATTTGATAAATACTCCAATGTTCTTATAACCACATCTTATCTACATTAACCTTCGACTAACAATATGGATCTCTCTTAAGCAAAGTGATCAATTTGACAGACTAATCATTGTTTATTATTACTTAATTAATTGTATGAGATGCACGTTCATTCATATAAATAACATATCTTATAACCTTAAATTGTACAACATTATAGTCCTGACGATGAAAATTTTCTTTAATGTAAACCTTTAAGATATTATTCATAACCACAAGCATTAAATCATCATAGTGCCCTGAACATGACCTACTAAGCGTACAAGAAATCATTAGGATAACACTAATATTATTTGATCATCTTTTATGATACTACAATCCATTTACATAATAGTGTCATATGTAAAAAAATGATATGAGGAAATTAAAACATTTAGACACATGAAAAATGAGGCAGCCACAAAAGTACGTGGTTCACTCAATCCTTGGGATACGTCCACCAAACGGTCACATTGTGTAACATTTTTTTCATTAAGGAATTACGCAATACAAATGTTACCATACATTTTTATGTTATATTCATGGTATCCTACTCGGGGAGCCTTTTTGAGATATTCCCATACTATCCACACAAGTAGGGAATTCTATACAATTCAAAAACAAGGCATAGCACCCTCCCCTCTATTTTCAAGGTTCTGCTCAACCAACCTGCTCTTACTCATTTGTCACTCTAAGTTAGAAATCCTTAGGTACGAGCCCGCATGAATGCTCTTTGTTTCATTTGGATGAACACGAATACAAAACCACAAGCCGAAGTTAACATAAAGACAAGGTCTAGAATATCAATTTCATGTTTAGCCAAACAAAACACAGAGCATACATACATAAATGGTTTTGGTTTAACAGTTTCATGTTCAGCCAAACAAAGTGCAGAGAGAATACATACAAAATGGATCTAGAGTAGCAATTTCATATTCAACCAAACGAAACAAAGAGCATACATACAAAAATGGTTTTGGCTTAGCTATTTCATGTTCATCCAAACAAAACAAAGAATGTACCTATGGAATGGATCTAGCTTAGGGATGTTTATTTTTCCTTAATGCATATTTAACCATAGAGACAACTAAATATCACAAGCATTATTCAAATCATTTGGAGTCTATCCATGCTGACGCTGGAAAAATTATCACCAAATTGGACCATAATTCTCCCAAAAATTAAAATGAAAACCAAAAGTCTCATACAAATATCACATCGAACTTTCAAGACCAGAATCATAGACCATACAACACTAGGAATTTCCAACTGATAAAGAGAGACTATAAAACACATTAAAAAACATAGCACATACCCTGCTGGATCATCTATATCTAATGTCTCAAATCTATGAATCATAAAACCATAAAACTTGTCGCAAACATATAAGGAATCGTATTCATATCTCCTTGGATCATAGATTAGTCACAGGATCTTGGGGAACGTTTGTAGGGTTCTTGAACATTGCAACACCCATATACTTGCTACAATCAAATGCATACATTTTTAAATCCGTAAAAATATAGCAAAACCATACTCACCTAGATCAAATGCAGGAAGAGTCTCTTCCGGCTCTTTATGGTAGCATAAAGAGAGACCTACAACATTCCATCACAAAGATCCCTCGTAGAGGTAAGTAGATTCATGTTGCAGTGGTCTACCAGTGGATAACTAATGGGAATGTGTTGAGGAACTCACTAAAGGAAATCCATCGTTCCTTGCTTTGATGAACACTATGACTTTTCCCCAAATGGGAAAATTCCCTCCTCCAATATTGCGTGCTCCTTCTTCCCCCCTCACAATGAATCTGTAACCCAAATAAATAACGAGCGGAGGAGTGATTCTCTACAATTCTCCACAATGTTCCCACAAATTAAGGCATTGAAAATGACATTCATATTGTTGTTTGCAGGTTTTCCCCAAATTTCACTGGCTACTCTCATGACACTTTCATAAAGGAGCGAGGTTAGAGTAGGTAACGAGAATAATATCTCCTAGGTTTAGGAATATCCCCTAAAAACTAGCTTCAAGCCATTTATTATCCCTTAGCTTTGATGTATATTTTCGCATACATCAACACTATGTTTTTGGGTCACTATTAAAAGTGATTAAGTATATATATATATTATAAATAATATATATATATATATATATATGTCACAACTTAATGAAGGTTTAAAATATATGCCCATGCATGTTTTTCATGCATTAGTCCATCCTTTATTGGTAAGGAAACATCCCTTTGCAGATATGAGGTTTTTATTAAAAACTAA
>LPNX010827834.1:4002-88460 GCA_001517045.1 Pseudotsuga menziesii | reverse complement strand
TATATATGCTCTTAGTGTCTCTTCCATGTTTTTTTTTTTTTTTGTTAAGTGTCTACCTCGGAAAGAAAAACCATTAAGCTTCTTATGAGGTTTGGAGAAAGCACCAATTACCTTTATGCATGAGTAGACAGTGTAGCCAATATAGTATGTAAGGCTGAATATTCCTCATTAAGTACTTGCACCCGTAACCCAGAGTACTAAGTTTGTCTTGATGACTCATGGGTACTAACTCACTGTCAAACCCAAACAATAGATCGTTATTTTTCTTGGTCTCTCCCTTAGTGGGTTCATTAGTTCATCATTAAGTTGTGCAATGATTTTAGGATCCTAAATCTATAATTTAGGGAGTTTGCCTTTTAACTTACATTCCTTTACTAGTGGGGCCTTGGCCTTGAGCTCCTCACCAGAAAGCGAGTACAATAATCGTTCTCAATTAAATATATTTAGGAGTATAAAGGAGGGTTATTATAATTTTTTCCTTGATGTACCTGATGAATACGAGACCAGATATTTGCTTTGCTGTGAACACATTGAGACATGTTCACCTAATGGTTGCAAAGCATGCAGTGAGGTACCTAAAGGATACAGTTGATTATGGGATCAAGTATGAGGCAAATCAGAATATTAACCTAGAAGGTTATGTTGATTTGGATTGGGCAAGAAGTGCCATTGATAGGAAGAGCACTTCTTAGTGTAGCAGGAAGCAATCCTGCATGGCACTAAGTACAACCGAGGAAAAATATGTTGCCACTTGCTATTTGGGAGGTAGTATGTTTCCTTTGAAAACTACTATTTGATTTGGCTGATCTGATTTGCATTTTTGTATGATGTAGAGAGGAGCAATGATCCAGATCGATATCTCTTGAAAGAGGGAGTTCTAACATAGTCAGTGAGACAAGTCGTCTGAGCATAAATCCTGGTGAAGCTTGTAGGTTGCTCAGATGTAATAAGTCATGTAGGTTGTCCTCAGATGCAATAGGTCCTGGCAAAGCTTGTAGGTTATCCTTGGACATAATTGACCCTGATGTGATTCTATGCTAGAAATGGCCAAAATGAAGTTTGATTACTTCAAGGAGAAGCTTGGTGTTCTCTAGATCAAGGTTCCTTCCAAGGGGAAGTGATGAGTCCATGAGCCCTTCTAACATGGTTAGAGGATTGGTTCCTTCCATGGTCAAATGTAAGTGCCATGGCCCTTCTAACATGGTGGAATCCTGAGCTTCACATGGTTAGATATAAGTGCATATACGCTCTAATGTGATTGTGGGTTGTGTTACCACATGATCAGTGCAGAGCCATTCTGATGTGATTGAGGGATGTGTTCCCACATGATCAGATATAAGTGTTGTAGGCCATTCTCTAGGAGAATGGAGGCACCTGGTCAGTTACCAGAAATACTCACCTTAGTGCTGAGAGGCCATTCTCTGGGAGAATGTATGCACCTGGTGAGTTACCAGGAATAATCAGCTTAGTGATATGAGGCCATTCTCTAGGAGAATGGAGGCACCTGGTCAGTTACTAGGAATACTCAGCTTAGTACTGAGAGGAAATTCTCTAGGAGAATGGAGGAGATTGGTTAGTTACCAGGAATACTCAGCTTAGTGTGGAGAGGCTATTCTCTAGGAGAATGGAGGCACCTAGTCAGTTACTAGGAATAATTAGCCTAGAGCTGAGAGCCCTTCTAACATGATGAGGTTAGATGTAAGTGTAGCACCTTTTTGACAGGATGAGGTCGGATGTAAGTGCAGAGCCCTTCTGAAATGATGAGGTCAGATGTAAGTGCAGAGCACCTTTCTAACATGATGAGGTCAGTTTTAATTGCAAATCCTTTCTTACATGAAGGGGTCGGATGTGATTGCTGGGCCTTTCTGACATGGGTTTTTGATGTGTTCCTCCCATGGTCAGATGTGAGTGTTGGGCATGCCTTTCTCACATGGTTCATTCCATGGTCAAATGTAAGTGTTGGGTGGGACTTTCTGACATGGTTCATTCCATGGTAAGATATAAGTGCTGAATATGTTGAAGACCTACCTAGAGGCTAGGTCTACAACCAACATGAAAAAGGGTTGTCTCTGTAGAACTTCTTGTGACAAGAAGAATGAAGAGATAGCACCATTTGATTGATATAGTGGAAGCAGTGATGATGATGATGATATAGTGACGATCTAGATCAAGTGATGATCTAGTGATGCTCCACATCAAGTAATGATCCAGATTTGATGATGATCCAGTGATGCTCCAGATCAAGTGATGATCCAGAATCGATGATGGTCCAGTGATGATCTAGATCCAGTGATTATCTATAATTGATTAAGATGACTTGACAATGAAGATGATGAAGATGATGAAGATGACTTGATGATGATCCAGATGATACAGAGAAGAATACTTGTGCTGATAAATTATGTCGGGAGAATACCTTCCTAGTTAAGAGGGAGTGTTGATGTATTTGTAACTTTGAAATGTATTCACTTGTATATCTTATGTATTCTACGCCGATGTTTATTATGGGACATATCTATAATGTAATTGATTCATGTCATGCCCATATGTTCCGATCGGGAGATTGGATAATGTAAACAAGTCATGTAAAGTCATCGAGATTAACCCTCCATTGTAAGTAGGGGAAATAGTCCCCACAATTGTGTCAAGGTTAACCGTCCTTGTTGATCGGAGGGAAAATCCCCCACATTTTTGGGACACTAGGGTTATTAGACTCTCCTATAGATGTTGGCCCTAGTAAGTAATTGTTGAGTGGGGCCGACATGTTGAAGTGGACATTCAGTGAACAAAATAATATAAATAGAGAGTGAGCCTCTATATTTATCATACACACACTCACTCACTGGGGTACATGAGTGATAGAGAAGAAGCTGGGATTAGAGAGAGATACTACTGGTGTTGGGTGATCATCTTACTATTTTGGGTTTTACTTGTGGTGCTGATTCTATCTCTGAGGAAGTTGTGGGGTTGTCTCCTTTATGGTTTCCCTGAGGAAAATATTTGTGTCTATTGTCTCTTTTGTTTGATTGTTGTGCTTGTTATTCTCTCAGTTAAATATCCTAAGATAATGCTCGGTTGAATGATAAAAATCTAATACAATGAAAGCATAGAATGTATATTTGTTGTCTCTTATTTGGTATGAAATTTTGATAAAGTATCCTAAGGCATTACTAATGTCTTGAAGAGTGTCCTCATCTCAATAGTCTTGATGGAGGGAGTACAGATAGATCCAAACAGGATCCCAGATGAATTCCTCCTTATCTAGAATAAATCACTCCACCTAGTTATGTAATTATAACCCTATAAAATTGAAAAAAAATGGGCCCCTATATTTAACCCTGCTTTTATCATCGAGCGCTGTGAAAATGACTATAAAGAAGCCATTTGAACCTATTTTTTGGTCATAGTGTTCCTTCATCTTCCATTTCTCCTAAGTCCATCGTCTAAGGTCCCTTTCTATTTTCTAAATATAGGTGATATCATGAGTTTTGTATCCACTTTTTTGACAATGGAGTGAAAAAAAATAGTGCACACGGATAAACATGTGAAAAAATTCAACTTCAAAGTCTAGGCCAAGAGTTTTAGAATCTACCTGAAATTTTTTGAGAGTTCAAACTCTAATACAAGAGTTTAATAAAACTATGGGTGGAGAGTTTGAACCAATCATGGTGCTATATTTTAAAAAAAATCTCATTTGAGAGTTTCAAATATATTTTCTCGGCTAAGAGTTCGTGGTCAAAAAAACTTACAAAAAATATCTTGCATCTTTTTGAAACCTGCAACTTCAACAAGGAAAAACCCCTGCTAATTTTTAAATTTTATGCGTCTAAATTGGTACCAATGGATTCATCTCTAAATCCATTTTCCATTAGTATAGGAATTGTTTCATTTCATTTTGAATTTCTATTTATTCATAATTTTTTTCTAAAACTTATCCCTTAAGAATTTTATTTTTCTAAAAATCACCTGAAATTCAAATTTAATATCATAAAAAAGACAACACCAAATAAATTGAATTTTTCACAGAGATATTCCCTTCGATGTCCTCTTCAAGAGGGTGCTTTTAGTGTTTTCAATAAGAGTCACAAAAAAAGGAAAATTTAAGTTCACCAACATGTATCGATAAGGAACCATTTCTTAAACATATGGTGTTTCAAAAAATAATAAAAATTAGTTTACACATATTAAAAATATCAAAGTATAGTCCATGCACAAGTACAATGTGTGTATGTTATGACAATACATTTTTTTCCTTAAAATGAATAACCATCTCTCCAAAAATCGGAGGCCACGCAAGTCACTCATTATCCACACCTAAAATTTTCAAGTATATTTTTTTGGTGACATCCAAATTTGCCCCATGATACGCAGATAAAAATATTTTAAAAGAATATGAGTATAAATATAATTAAATTATCTAAAACATTTGCATTTACTTTAAGCTGAAATTCCTAAGGGAGAATTGGATTTCAAGAGGTCGAAGTGAAAAAACATAAAATTTTGAAATTTTGTTTGTAAAAAACTAGCAAAAAGTGTATACCAACTTTGTGATTTGACCCATTATACTAATAAACTTACTGTTAAGGGCATGATCATGCATATATTGAATTTTGATGTTTATATGCATTGGGGGCAGAACTAGTTATAGTCAGTTCGTCACCTTCGCTATGCATGTGTACGTGCCTATTGAATCTGCCTCCTTAATGTTCTCTTGTTGGGGAATTTTTTCATCTTTGGCGGTGGGGATGTCCATGTAAGGGTTATCATGCCCAAAATTGAGCTACATAAAATATTTGTCCTTATTAACTTGAAGGGGGTCTTTAGTAGATCGTGAGTGGGAGGGGCTCTCTGCCACTTCCAAGGCACTTTTCATTTGATCTTCTTGACATAGAATGGATCAACGGGAGAAGAAACTGACAAATATTGGGAAAGGATCAACAAAAGAAGTAAGGGGAGCTAGTGTGTTCAAAAACCATAGAATATAAAATTCCAATAAATTTTAAATATTTTCCCATAAATTAAATTAAAATATATGTAAAATACAAAATTTAATAACTAAAATTTCATTATCTAAAAACAATTAAAATTTAAATTTTCAAACAAACTTTATTATATTAACTTATTTTATTATAGTAAAATGTAAAAATAAATAAAATTCATCATAATAGTAAACTTTAAAAATATTTCAATTATGTTTTCAAAATTAATTCTCTAATATTTATAAGTTATTAATATTAACTCAATAGTCCATTAAAGAGTAGCTGTAACAACCCTTAAATTCATAAATAATTTTTTTCCCATTTACGAGGTCTAACATTTAAATTGCTATGAATTAATTCCAAGATATATTGTACTTCATGATTCTTCTGTCATAACGATAATGGTTTTATTATATAACTGCAATATTTGTGTGCCTACGTTAGTTTTTATCATTAGCATGCTTTATTTTGTGAACTATTGTCAAAAAATACATCATGCATTCTGGTTGACATTACTTTCTGACAATAATTGTCTTTAAGACTGTGTTGGAAGTAAATGTCGTAAAACTGTTTGTCATTTTTCTTCAATTTGGTTCTACTTTTGAGTTGTTAAAGGGCCAGGTCATGGTTTTACTTAGTCTTTACGACTAATGCATGAAAATTTGATTTTACTTGGTACAGGTGGATGAGATCACTTTTAAAATGCGCTAAGGAATAATTCTAAGTTATAAAGCCACAAAGTAATAAAGAAAGGTGGTGCCCTTTGTTTTGGGAAACCACCTAAACCTTAACCTAGTTTTGTGTTCATAATACATACTAAACCATACCTATCTTTAACAAGAAAATTCCTAACCAAATAATATACTATATGCCCTACCATAGCATGCACCTTGAATTGTCTCAACCTTGGATAAGATATAACACAAGCAAAATACACTATATCTTAACTACTATATTATATATATATTTTGGTCCTTAAAACTATGATGCGACCCTTGGGAACACAATGGTAAGAAAAAAATACAAAGGACATGGAATTAAATTTATTCACCATCCGACCAAGTGAAATAAATAAAAACTCCAGTTGGCGAAACCAGACTTGGTGCAAAACCGTGGGGGTCTAATGCAACTTGAAATACACATCTATCATTTTGAAGGGGTTTCTCTTACTGTTAGTTGTTTTTCAACTAATGCACTTGGCCTCTGTCTATCTGGCCTCACTGTTCTTCTTCCTGTGAAACGAGATGGAGGATCCATCACCCTTGGTCCTCGACACCTTCTGAACCTGTCTCATAAGGTTTTGTTCTTTGAGTGATTTTTACATTCCACAGAGTGATCAATGCTAACAAGGGTAAGCTTTTCTATACTTTTGATATTATCTTTATTTCTTTATGAAATGGTTTCGAAACTACTGTTCATTTGAAATGTGATAATGCAGGGGATACATAGGTTAGCTTCTCTGTGACATAGGTCTTGGGTTGGAAACTGACCGAGAAGGTCCTCCACCTAGTAATACTCATGGCCTTTCTTTGCATGGCTCTGTGGAACAAAAAAAATTCTTGTGGTGTGTATAGTGTTGGGATTTGAACTCTATGTCGGTTCGTCAATGTGAAAGTGATACATCTCCTTTGGTATAATATGAACGTGTTACTGCAAAATAATTTTCCCGTCCTCTATGGAGTTGTACGACTGTTCAACTTTTATAATGTTTGAAGTATATATGTTTCAACTTCTGCTATTTAAATTAGTATTGTAAATACTTTGATTTATGTATGACCTGTGAGGGCTTCGTAACTTAAATTATTTTATAGTGCACATTTCTGCAATATTGCGTTTTGGCTGTGAGCTTTTACTTTGTAGTATTCATTTTGGACTATAAAGCCACTGTCCCAGCTTTGTTACTGGATTTTATATAATAGTTATATCCTTGTAAAGACCCAGAAATGACTATCGATAAAGAAATGTTCAAATTGTAGCATGATTTACTTGTTCCTCATTATGGCTGTATATAATTTCTTTGCCCTAAAATTGAGTATCAATTTTATTGTCTTACGTTTTGTATTTAATATATGGTCATGAGACCCTTACTATCGGTCTGGATTTGGAATGAGAGCCATAAGGCCTCTATCAAAATATTTCGATTCTTATTCATTTCGAGTAAAGTAATGGGGTTATTTGTCTAACTTGACTCTTCTATTCATTGTTTGAGTAAAATTGTACCCGAGGCATTTGTTTCTTAAGAAGGCCATAGAGCCTCTTATCAATAAGTTGTTTACTATTTTTTACATTTATAGGAAAGGTTCTTCCCATGATGCCTTTATAATTACAGTCTTGGATAAACTATCTTGATGTTCATGATTTGTATTTTAAGAGAAGAGATGTAGCCCTAAGGATTTTATAATGATCTTTGGTTTTTGTATAAATATTTGTCGTAGTTACGAATCTATGAGAGATTAAAGATGTAATCCTTTCTTCTATTTAAATCATTGTTGAAATAGATTTTCTTCATCTTCTACTATGTTTTATTTTTTTTTAGTTTTATAGATGTTTCTGTTATTGTGGTTGTGAGGCCATTTTATTTTGTTGTATCTATATTTAGATAAATCCATGAGGCCATTTCCACTACGACTATGTGTAAAGGAGTCTGTAGTGCCATAGTTTAAGTACTAGGCTCTTCTTATAGGAAATATTGTTTCAGAAGCAATTAATATTAATCCCTAAGTTTGCATGTAACCTTCTTGTGTAAGCAAAAAAGTTGCAAATAACAACACCAACTTGGTATGTAGCTTGTAACCAGTGCTATGGTTTTTCGATCATGTGGATTTTGTGTTATTAACTTTATAAAAACAATGGATGCATTGTTTTAGAAAAAGTCTGTAGAACCTAGCTCATTTAATATTAATAATTTGAATTATTTTAAATTCTTGCTAACTGAATCTATGGTTAAAAAAAGGAGCCATAACTTGGCCATACTGAAAAAGGATAACTAGAACTAAACATTGGGTTTATTATAATTTATTATGTTTAATTATGGAGAAGCTTATTTTCTATTATTGGTTCAAACCCTAAATAGTTTCACACAACTATTGAGAAGTTTTGTCCCTAATACAAGCTATTGTAGTAATATAATTTTATATTTATATCTATAGATATTTGTATTAAAAATACCTATATTATTGTAATCTCTATATCAGTATTGAATGTTTTATTAGTTCTTCTGTAATAGTTCACATAAGGTTTTTTCAAATACCTTTACTAAGATAAATAACTCTTAGAAAAACCTGGACTAACACTCAAATACTAAAGTAGATTTAAAAAGAGCTGAGATAAAAGTACTTAAAAATACCAAGAATATGAATAATATCATGCTAATCTAAACTAGTTTAGCATATTATCTTCTACTAATTTTTTTATTCCTTTTCTTTAGAAATAATAAAAAATTTGTACCTAATAAGCTATTCATAACAAATATAAGATGGGAAAATATAGATAAGAAAATAAGTTATCAATGTGATAGTTGCATAATACTGAGCATCCTTCTAAAGTTCATACATAGAAATAAAGCATCATTAATTAACATTAATTAGAACCTCGATAACATGCAGAAGGGGACAAACACCCAAAGGAGATTGTTCCACCCAAACTTCTCCTGAAGCATCCAAATTACTTGGTTGGGAACCTCAAACCTGTTCATTGAACCACTAAGAAGATTATTTTTGAATATACCCCACAGAAAAAAAAAAAAATTGCAACTTAACACTCAATAGCAGACTTAGCTAAAAAATTCCACTTTAGCTATCCCCTCATCAAATTCCTTGTGTGTTTGACTTATAAGTTTGCAGCAGTTACAAGGCCCATTCACTTACAAATCAGAATGAGTGGTGAGCTTCCTGATCAATTTGATGGTATTTGTATTATTGCCTATGTATTTGGCTCATTTTTGGATTTAAATGAGCCACCAACTCAGTTCCCCCTCTCACAAAAGATGACCACTTCTTTAGGGATTCAGCTATTGCAACACCTAGAAAATGAAATGTTAATGCTGTCGTTTGTCATTTAGCCTTCTACAACTGCTCTTTTCTCCTAGTGGGTTAGTGAACACTCATTTAACAGTCTCCCTTGGATAGGTGTTTCATTTACTTAATTATTAAAATAAATAATTCTTCAATTACAGTCATCCTTGACCCACTTAGTCATAAACTTTAAAATAAATTTAACATAATGTTTTTCTTAAATAAATAATTAATATTTATTTTTTAGTTTTGGCTATGTTACAAACACCCCCCCTTAAGCTTAACATCATCCTCAATGTTGGTTAAATTATTCTGAGTCTTCTTGGAATAAAACTGTATATGCCACCCACATATCACTCTCTAATTCCTAGGTTGCTTAATCTTGATTGAGGTGTTTTCATTGCACCTTTACCTTTCCAATGGTGCAATTCCAGAGAAACATTTCCCTCCTATCGAGAATACAATACGGTTCCATCGGAAAATCTCCCTCTTGTTCTACCTGAATCATATTCCTGTCAATCACATGAGTAGCATCATGTACATACTTTTTCAAAATAGAAACATGAAAGAGATTATGTATTCTAAGATTAGGTGGCAAGGCTAACTAATATGTGAATGGCCCCACTCTTGCCAATATCTCAAACGGTCTGCAATACCTGGGTGATAATTTAGCACAATTCCCTAGTTTAAAAGATATCTTTCTAGGTTTTACCTTAACTAAAAAATGCTCACCCTCTTGGAAATATTTCGTATTTCTTTTAAGGTCGACATGAATCTTTTGGGTGTCTTGAGTAGTTTTCAAGTTGCTTTGTACCTGTTTCATTGTTTGTTCTAGGTATTTTAACAAGTGAGGTCCTAATATCAAATGTTCAGCTAGATTACTCCATGTAATAGGAGTGTTACATTTTCTACCATATAATTTTTCAAAAAGACTAAGATTTGCTAAAGCTTGATAATGGTTATTATATGCAAATTCAACGAAGTGCAAATAATATTTCTAGTTCTTGGGATAGTTTCTAGCATACATTCATAACATATATTCTAGTGCTTGATTGACTCGTTCTGTTTATTCATCCATTTGTGGATTATAAGCAGTACTGAAATTCGATTTAGTATATAGTCATTTGAATAAATATTTCCAAAAATTACAAGTAAATTTATGATCTGTGTCAGAAATTTTTCCCTTTGAAATTCAATGCAAATGGAAGATTTCTTTCATAAATATGTCATCAATGTTAGGAGCTTTATAAGTTGTTTTAACATGTATAAAGTGTACTTCCTTAGTTTATCCAGAACTACCATTATTGAATCATTTTCTTTCTGGTTTTTAGGTAAGCCAGTTACAAAATAAATTCTGATGACTTCCCATTTCCAATTTGGAATGGGTAATGGTTGTAAAAGACATGTTGGGTGTTGATGTTTAGCTTTAAATTGCTGACATTTTATACACCTAACTAAAAATTCAGCAACTTCATTTTTCATATTAGGCCAAAAATACTCTTTTCTCAACATTATTATCATCTTTTGATATTCCAGATGTCTGGAATAAGGACTTTTGTGTACTTCATTCAAAATCAGCTATTTAACTTCCAGTATATTTGGTACATAAAGTCTATTTTTATACAACATTAGACATTTTTCATTAAAACTGTAATCTGTATTTATATTTCCAAATACATTCTGAGTTAATTTTTCCTTTCAAATTTGATATTCCGTGTCTAGTTTTATTCCTTCTTCCAATTTATTCCTTAAATCAGTTTTATAATTGCTAATGGAAGCTTCAAAACTTGTTACTAGATTTCTTCTTAAGGCATCGACCACTTTATTTTCTTTCCCTTTAATGTGTTTGATTTCAAACGCATACTCGCTAAGGAAAACTAACAATCTAGCTTTCCTTGCATTTAGATTTTGTTGATCAAACATATATTTTAGGTTTATATTATTAGACATTAGAAAAAATATTTTACCTATTAGATGGCAGCGCCACATTTTTAAAGCATGTATTATGGCAAGAATCTCTAAGTCATAAGTTGTATAATTATTTTCGTGAGTTTTTCACTTTCTTGATTCATACTCAATTACCTGACCTTCTATTGTCAGTACTCCACCCAAACCTTCGTTGCATGCATCAGTGCATACGACGAAATCTTTGTCTAGATCTGTTATTTTTAGAATGGGTGTAGTGGTTAATAATCCGTTTAATTTATTAAATATTTCTTCGCATTTTTTATCCCAAACAAATTTGTTTCCATTTTTCTTTAATGATGTTATAGGATTTGCAATTTTTTAAAATCCTTCTATAAATTTTCTATAACACCCTTTTATTCCCATAAAGGATCCTACATCAGTTACATCCTTAGGGACATTCCAATCAATTATTTCTTTTTTATTATCCACGTCTATCAATATCCCTTCTTCAAATATTATGTGCCCTAAATATTGTATCTTATATTTATAAAATTCACATTTACTGAACTTAGCATAGAGGTGATGTTCTCTTAAAACTTCTAGTATTATCTTCAAGTGTTCATCATGTTCTTCTTTTGTTTAATAATAAATTAATATGCCATCTATAAAGATGACTACAAATTTTTCTAAGTATTTACTTATGAAACTGTTCATTAAGCACATGAAATTTGTTGGAGCGTTAGTTATCCCAAAGGGCATAACCACGAACTGATACTGCCCGTATCTAGTTCTGAAAGCAGTTTTAAAGATATCTTCATCTTTAATTCTGATTTGATGATATCTAGATCTCAAGTCTATTTTAGAAAATGTCATTGCTTTGCGTATCTAATAAAAATGATCATCAATACAGGGCAGAAGATACCTATTCTTAATTGTCATTTTATTAAGTTGATGGTAGTCTATACATAGACATAAACTACCATGTTTATTTTTAACAAAAAGGATTAGTACTCCCTAAGGGGATACACTTGGTCTTACATAGTTTTTGTCAATTAATTCTTGTAATTGTAATTTTAATTCGTTCAGATCCAAGATGTTCATTCGATAGGGATCCTTCGAATTAGGTACCCCTCCTAGTACTAATTCTATTGTAAAATCCATATCTCTCTTGGGAGGTAATCTTGGAATTTCTTCCAGGAATACATCCGAGAATTCTTTTGCAGGATCGGAATATCCTCAAATACTTGCTTATCTTCTTTACCAATTTGTTCATTATTTACTATGTGTACAACGAATAATTTACAACCTTTTCTTACAACCTTTTTCATCTGTAAGAATGAGATTTGTCTAACAGAAAGTTTCCTAGGTATTCCTGTGACTGTAATTCCTTCTCCTTTATTATTTAAACAAGTAAAGGTTTTGTGAAAACAATTTAAAATCACATGGTGTTTTTCCATCCAATCCATTCCTATTAGGACATCATAAGATCCTAATGGTAACACATTTAACTTGACCTGAGTTTCAAACTCACTCATAAGCAGATTATAATTTTTAACATAATTGACCACTTTTCTTTTAGATCCTGTAGCTAATTGGACCAGCCAATATTTTTCTATCTTTTTTAAATATAAGCTTCACTTTTCCACTATTATAGGTGATACATAACTTAAACTAGCACCTGGATCAATCAAGATGGAAATAGGTTTGTTTTGTATCATACCTTGCACTTCCACCATGGAAGTTTGATGCCCTGCATGTCGGTTCTCTAGAGCTGCATTTATTTTGGGCATTTCATTTTCCACATCTCCAATTGTTTCCTCTTCCTAGATAGTGTGTACATTGTTGAATTTCCCCTTCTGGTTCATACAGTACTTGGCATAATAAGGTCCTTGACATTTCCAGCATTTGACAGGTTCCTTTTGTTCATTATTTTTAACAAAGTTGTTAGGCATATCCCTTCCTTTTTGTGTTGTAGTATTATGTGGTTCTTTGCTTTTAAAATCAGCTCTCTGATAGTTATTCTTAGAGAAATTTTGAGATTTATTCCCAAAACTCTTATTTGACTTAAACCCTCTTCTCTTCTAGTCAATGTGACTTGTCTTCTTATTCTTCTAGTTAGGTAAACTTTAGCTTTTCTTACTCAGTTCATAATAGAAATCATCTTTTCTCATAGATTCCTCAAGATTCTTCGGGTTATCAAACTCAATCCTAGATTTGAAGCTAGTGGGAAGACAACTTACAAATATTTGTACTTTAGTTTTTTCATCAATTATGTAAGATACATATCTTAACAAACTTAGAAATTTGTTGCTTAACTCCTTCGTTGAGATTGAACCCAATTTGAATTCATAGAATCCCTTAGCTCTTTCCTCATAGTACTGTTCGGATGAAAAACTTCTTTTAAAATACTTTTTAAAAACTCTCGAGGCTAGGTACTTTTACTTAATATTTTTGACCCTTTTTATGTCTTTCCATGAGATATCATCTTTTCTGGTTAAATTGTAAATAGCCATGTGGGATTTTAGTCTGTTAGAATAGTTGTAAATATGGAAATATTTCTTCATTCGTGACAGCCAAGCCTCGTATTCCTCACATTTTTCTACTTCTTCATTAAACATAAGAGGCTCTATTTTTTTTAATTCCCCAGAAATTTCTTCATAGGGTTTGTACTTCTCTTAGGTTTATGGTCACTTCTTGATGTAGGAGTAGTATGTTAAAGCCAAAAATGTGATGCATTGATCACATGTTGTGGCTTGAGAAAATGGTTCTAAGCGTTTAGAGGAAATAGTTTATTAAATGTTTATTAATTTGAATCAGGAAGATAGTTAGTATTATTTTCAATTTTAGAGATAATATAGGCATAGATAAATACCAACATCTCCCTACAAGGAGATTGGAACATATGGTTGATTGTTGCAAATAAATAGGAGTTGGTTGTTACTAAAAATAGAAAATCCCTAAATCTATGGAAGGGTCTTTAGCTTGTTAGAAGTAGTTGAAAGAAAGAAGAGAGACAGTCGAGAAAAAGTCATAGAGGAAAAAGAGAGATAGAGGGTTTGCAGATAGACAGTAGAAAGTTTGTTGCAGAGTTTCATTTGAAGAAATAAAGCTTCTGTTTATTCCTATTTTTCTGATATAGAAACCCTCGTGAATCCAATTTGCTCACTTTGTATCGATTCTAAGGAATGCGTTCAAAATCGAATGGGCCAGAGGGAGTATGTTCCATAGATTGGGGACGTCTAACCATTGCGTTTGAAATTCGGTTGATGTTCGTGATCAAAGGGAAAAATCGATTATACATATTCAGAAAACAATTGTGAAAAAATTCGTAAGCAATTATATACATTCTTTGTATTTCCATTGACATCGTATACAAGCTTTACAAATTCACAGTTATAGATTGGTTGAAAGTCACTGTATGAATTCAGTGTAAATTGTATGCAACCTCGAGTGGATCGATAGTTAATATCCATTTCGGAAAGAGAGGTTAAAAACATGTGGTGGAACTTCAAAATAGTTTTCCTCTGGTGGTAGTTTGCAAATACAGAGGACCTATATTTTCAACTTCATTGACAGCCTTGTATCAAGTGGTATCATAGCAAGGATCAGGGAAGTTCCCTTGCTATTTTAAAGGAAAAAAATTATTTTTCACTCTATCTTTGAGAGTAGCAAAGAGAAACTGAACAGTAATAGTTTGAGAGAAAAATTACTACCTTCAGAAATGGCATTCATATTTCCAGTAGGACGTGACAGAGGAGGTCGAGGAGGCAGACCTATAGCCAATGCAGAAGTAATGGAAGAGTTGAGAATTCTGTGAGAAGAAATGGCAGCCATGAGAGAAGCTGGAAGAATAGATCCTAAAGCAGGTGATGTCAGTGAAGCTGAGGTTGAACCAGAAGCAAAAGAGATGAAAGAGGAGGACATTGGAGTGAAATTGTTAAAGGAAGTCATTGGGGATAGTTCAAAACCAAGAGTGAAGATAGATGCATACAATGGAGGATTAAATCTAGAAGAACTAGTTGACTGGCTCAATTCAATGGACAATCATTTTGATTTTTCATAAGTGCGTGAAGATAAGAAAGTAAATTTTGCAGTAACTAGAATCAAAGGACATACTTTGATTTGGTGGGATGGTGTACAAGTAAAAAGGAGAAGACTGCATAAGCAGCTATAATCTCACAAAAAATCGAATATAAAAAAAAATTATAGGCAAGTAAAAACTACCTAGATGGAACATTATTCACCTGCAGAACTCTATCGTACACTTCATGTACCTCTGTTTATTCGTAAGATATTCTTACATTCTCTCTTTTACATTTAGTTCTTACTTTTAATGTACTTTACTTATGATGTTGTACTGTTGTTTACTACTTAGTATTATGTTTATACTTTTGTCGCTTGTGTTTCATCACTAGATTTATATATTGTCCTTTCTGCATTGTCGCACTTGTTAATTATAGAGTTGTAACTTAACTTTGTTTGTGGAAACAAAGTGGGCGGAGTGGCGGGACTCGTTCTCCCATGACAATTTGAGAGGTGAAGGTGTTTAATTGTTAGAAGGATTACTTAGTTCTCTGAACTAAGGCACCTATTTTATTTCACATGTAGTTCATACTTGCGACAAAATATTTTTTGAAGAGTATGGAAATTCTTGATCTTGAAGAACATACTGTAGCTTGACTTTGGTTCCTTGTTGAATCGGAATTATAACTAGGTATAAATCCTATTCTCATCAATTCAGCTAATACTGCTAAATTTATTGTTCAGTACTTATGCTTCCTTATGGTCTTGTAACACTTCATTTTACATCTTGGTATTAATTACGTTCTATGTTTAGTTTATTAAAACTATTAACATATTTTGTATTTTCTATGTGGAGGTTATTATCTTGGGCTAGATTCAGATATTGATTTTCTTATGATGGTCAATTGTAAAACATGGCATATTACATATGCCATGTTCACTAAGGATAATATTAGGGATTAATTGTATTGTATTATGTTATGGCTTAAATCCTAAGGCTTGCATGTTATGTATAAAGTTTAAGCCTTATGGCTTTCCTTGAGACTAGCGTGGACCAAGCCTTATCTATACACTTAAACCTTAACCTCGTAATTTGTTAAGCCTTGTTATAGCACAAGCATTGTAATGTTTTACCTTGTATTATGAAATGGGGTGGTGAAATATAACATAAGGTGGAACCATATGTTAGCAGGGTTTAAGCTTTTGTATGGGAAATAGAGGCCACTTTTATGCAACGAAACTTTACTATGGAGAGTGGGTTTGGTATTTTGTTAATGGGCATCGGCTGGTGCATTTAATGTTCTTTGTAATCGTGGCAGCCGCAAGCTTGGGGCTTGGCTCATGATGGGTTTGTCATTTGCAATGTTTGAGTTGGGGTTTGGTCTTGCTCTGTGTAGGGGGGAAATGGAGGCGAATTCCATTGTCACAAAGGTAAGTTCTCGTTTGGTTTAACAAAAATTCTATGGTTTTACATTGATGCACTTGAATGTTGTCATGCTTCCCACCTGTTTTGTGGATGGTTGCAGTTGCTGGGTACTGTGGAAATAGAGTTGACTCCTTCTATGTAGAGATCCTCAAGAAAATCCAAGAAGATAGGTTGTTTCAACAACAAAAAGAATACAAGGTACACAAATATGGACTACTATGGTCCAAAGATCGCTTATATGTTAGTATGGAAATTATCACTAGTTTATCTAAAAGTAAGAAGCAAAATGATTCTATTTTTGTGGTCATTGACAAGTTATCCAAGGCAACACACTTCATTCTTATGAATTCAACCTACAAGGCCATGAACATTGCTGATATTTTGTTGAAAGAGATATTTAGATTGGATGGGATGCCCAAGGAAATTATCTCGGATCGATATGTTAAGTTTACGAGAAACTTTTGGAAATCTTTATTCTCCGAATTGGAGACGCATTTGAACTTCAACACTGTATATCACCCATATATAGATAGGCAGACATAAAGAGTAAACAAAATTTTTGAGGAAACACTTTGTAAGTATGTCATGAAAAATCCCACAAAGTGGGAGTACTACCTGCACCTCGAAAATTTTGCATATAAAAATGGTTATCAGGTTTCCTCCAAGATGAGTCCCTTTGAGGTACTCTACGGACTAAAGTGTAGAACACTGGTTACTTGGGATATCCCAGTGGATCGGCTCATGTTAGGGCCTTATTTGTTGATGGACTTAGAACAGTTGGTTACCAAGGTCTAGGTAAACCTTAAAGAAGCACAAGACCACCAAAAAAGTTACGGAGATCGGAAAATAAAAGATAAGGACTTTCAAATAGGTGATCATGTTTACTTGAAAGTAAAAGCCAAAAAAAGATCGTTGAGCTTGGGTAGCTGCGGTAAGTTAGCACCTAGATTTTGTGTACCTTTTCAAATACTAGCCAAGAAAGGGCCAGTGGATTATGAGCTAGCATTTCCCATGCATGTAAGAGTCCACAATGCTTTCCATGCAAATTTTTCAAATAAATATGTTTATGATACTAAACATGTTGTTGATTGGTCCCTATTGAAGGTGGAACTTGAAGGGGATTTTTCCCCTGAGCCTACTCATATTTTGGACAAGAGAGAAGTGCAACTTCAGAAGCACACTGTGGTCCAATTGAAAGTGCAGTGGAAGCACTTTCAGGATGATGAGGTTACTTGGGAGAATGAGGCCACCATGAGAAGGGATTACGCCACCTTATTTCATGATATCATTCTAAGTCCCTAGAACACTAGGGATGGTGTTGTTCTAAGCAGGGAGGGAAGTAATATCCTGAATTTTGGACCTAACACTTATAGGGATGTGCCTATTGATTATAATGATTATCTTGATGTTTTATTTTTTTATATTGGGTCTTATACCCCACTGCATATGAACATGATGATTTGTTTTATATATAGCGCGTAATCCAATTATTGATGATATATGTATATGCTTGTTTGTGTTGGGCATGGACCCTGAAGCACATGACTGATGAGATGTTTTGTGTTGAAAAATAAGCTCTCGAGAACTTGATTGATTGATTATTTGTGTTGAGAAAGAAGCTCTGGAGCACATGAGTACTTCCCTTTTTGTTGAGAAAGAAGCTCTGGAACACATGAAATGATAATTGGATGTGTTGGGCATAAGCCCTGGAACCTTCCATGTTGATGTTGAGGATAAGCTCTGGACAATTGGATCCTTGGCCATTGTGTCCCTAGGTGTATCATACAAGTACATCCTAGCACTGGTGTTGAGCGAGGAGCTCTGAAATTGCACTGAATTGTAACTCCCTATTAAATCATTGAGGATGGGCTCTGGTAAGCGCTAGGGGTTACTGAAAAGAATTTAATAACTTCCAAGTGAAAATGACTTGAGAAAAATATTGATCTCATCATACTTATTTATAAGTGATTAAATGAAATTTCAAATTTCTATATTCTCATCAAAGTACCGAACCGCTACCACGTTATACGAGGAAAATCCAACATGCAAGGATGTTTAAAGTTTTAGTTTGTAGATTTCTGCGGTAAGATAAGTTGTTATAGGGTTTTTTCCGGACAATCCGCAGTAGAAATTTTTAGGTCGATGTTTCGATTCCGCATCTGGACATATAAGCGATCTTTGGACCATAGTAGTCCATATTTTTGTACCTTGTATTCTTTTTGTTGTTGAAACAACCTATCTTCTTGGATTTTCTTGAGGATCTCTACATAGAAGGAGTCAACTCTATTGGCCCCTCTAATATTCTCATGGAAATATGCATCAGTTTGACTCAAGTTCACCTCGTAAATCATATGACTTCACCAGCTTAAAGCATCGACAACCTTATTCTCCTTGCCCTTAATGTGCTTAAGCTCTAAATGATACCCATTGAGGAAATCTAACCATCTTTCCTGCCTCGCATTCAGATCCGATTGATCAAATAAATACTTCAGAATCACATTGTTTGTCTTCAGAAGGAATTTCCTTCCCATGAGTAGTGCTTCCACATCCTCAAAGCATGGATGATGGAAGATAACTCCATATCATGCATAGGGTAATTATGCTCATGCTCTTCTAACTTCCACGATGCATAAAAGATTGCGTGATCATTTTGTAAGAGGACTCCTCCAAGTCCTTCCTTGCTTGCATCCCTCCAAATAGTGAAATCGCGATCGGGATCCACAACTCGTAGCACCGATGCAGTCATCAAAAAATGCTTAATATTTTGAAAAGTTTCTTCACACTTAATGGTCCATAAGAACTTACTTTCTTTCTTTTGCAAAGCAGTCATGGGCCAAGTGATTCTCAAGAAGTTCTCAATGAAATTTCGATAATATCTGGATAATCCCAAGAATGACCTAATGTCAGTGATACTAGTAGGGATACGTCAATCCTTTATGGATTTAATATTTTTAGGGTTTACAACTATCCCTGTCTTGGAGATAATGTGACCTAGATACTGTATTTGTGGTTTGTAAAAATCGCATTTACTAAACTTAGCGTAACGCTCATGTTCTCTCAACACATGTAGTACTATGTGAAGGTGTTCTTCATGTTATTTTTATTCTTTGCATAAAACACTATGTCCACTATAAAGACTAAGACAAACTTATACATATACCTACTGAATATGTTGTTCATCATACACATAAAGTTTTGTAGGTGCATTGGTCAACCTGAATGACATCACTACAAACTCGTAGTGCCTGTACCTTGTATGAAAGGAAGTTTTATGAATATCCTTGTTGTGAATCTATACATGATGGTATCTGGATCGTAGGTTAATCTTTGAAAATATTCTAGCTCCTCCCACCTGATCGACCAAGTCGTCAATCCTAGGAAGTGGTAATGGTTCCTGATGGTCATTTTGTTCAACTGATAGTAGTCGATGCACATCTGTATCATACCCTCTTTCTTAATTACGAACAATATTGATGCTCCCCAAGGAGACACACTAGGTCGGATATACCCTTTCTCTATCAACTCCTGCAAATGTAGTTTGAGTTCCACTAACTGAGGTGCACTCATATGGTACGGGGCTTTGGAGGATGAAACAGATCTTGGGGTCAGTTCGATGGAAAAGTCTAGGTCTCGTTTCGAAGGTTGTCTATGGATTTCCTTGGGAAGCACATATTTGAATTCTTGAAGAATGGGGAAATATTCTATGTGTTGTTCCCTATCAGACTCTATGTATTAGATGTTTACTGCAAATAACTTGCAGCATTTCCTAACTCATTTCTTTTTTTGTAACGTATATATTTGTCTTACATAAACTTTCTTTGGGATGCCCTGAACCTTCACTTGGTTCCCTAGGATATTAGTGCCCAAGATAGACTTGTGCAAACAATCATGCATGACATGGTGTTGCTCAAACCAGTCCATGCCAATAAGTATATCATATGATCCTAAAGGTAGGATGTTCATGTTTACTTTCATAAAAAAAACCATTCAGGTTTACCTCACATTCTTTAACAATTTCTGAAACATTCCATTTCATACCGGTGGCTAACTGAACCAACCAAGGTTTTTCATGTTTTACTTTTCCTGGTTTGCATTCATCAACAATTTTAGGTGAAACATAGCTCCAACAAGCACTGAGATCAATAAGTATTGAAATACATGCATTCAAGATCTTCTCTTCTATCTCAACCATCGTAGCTTGATGATCTTCATGTCGGCCATCCAATGCTGCATATATCCGGGGTGTTCCAGCTATGTCCTCTTTATTTGGTTCTTCTTGTAAGTTGTGCAAGACCCCACCGATCTTATTCTTACAATATCAGACATAATGAGGCCCTCTGCATTTGCAACACTTTCTACTTATTTGCTAACATTATCAGCTAATACACAAGTCTTTGTACCATACCTATTAAAGTTCTTGTTCGCTTGAAAGCTGTTATTTTTTTTTCTGTTTGGCTATTGGTTCGACAGAGGTTTGCAGTTATCAGAGAAGTTATTAGACTTGTCTTGGTTTTGGTTCAGGTTCTCCTACCTCGGCTCCCCATTCTCATAATAGACCCTATCTTTGTGCAGCATGGTATCCAAATCCTTACCCATGTCGAATTCAATCCTCTCCCAAAAGTTGGGAGGAAGACATCCTAGAAACTACTGTATATTTACCTTTTCTTCTTTGATGTATTGTACAAAATGCAACATATCTAGAAATCTGTTAATAAATGAGTCCATAGTCATGGATTCAATGTGTAGTTCATTAAACTCTTTCACTTTTCAGTCAAAGAACTTTTCTGACATATTTTTTTTTGGAAAAGCTTTCATAAATTATCCCGACGTATTTCCCGCAGCTCATATTTCTTGGTGTGTTTTAAATCACTCCACGATGTTGTTGTCTTACCATTTAAGTTATAGATGGAAAGTCGATCCTTCGTCTCCCTTGAATAGTCATGAACGTGGAAATACTTACTCATGCTCAACAACCATTGTTCAGGATTCTCCCCAGTGTTTACTTCACTTTCATAGGTCGGGGCTCCTATTTTTTGAAACTCCCCCTAAAGACTTTCATTTCTTCTTTGCTTCTTTCTTTGGGGAGAAAGAGAGTCATCATTGGAAGGACTGTGATGATATCCTTTTGGTGCTTCAAGGGTGTGTTCTTATTTTCCCTCTCCTCTTTGGTTGTTGGATCATTTTGGGTAAGGTTCTCTTTTGGAACTGTTGGTGGACTGAGTAGGTTTACCTTGTGGTATTCCTCCCGTCATATTTATCAGTAAGGCTTCATTTATAGCTTGCTTCTCCTTTGTTTTGTTCAGGATATATTCTATCAAACTTTTCAATTTAGATTGAATACTATGCAAAGTTTTAAAAACATCAGAGTTTATCTCTACCACCAGCTCTACTTCCGAAGTGGCAGTGGTCACATTTCCTTGCCAACTGTTTTCTCCCTCAGTATTCATAAGTTGAACAGTGCTGTAAAAATTCCTATAACTGCAAAAAAATTTAATAACAGGAAAAATTTCTATTAGAAACCAAAATTTAATATTATACTTTATTTCCTCTGCGGTGATATCTTGGTGTGCCCATAGGTCTCTTAGAATTGAAACTGGGCTCTGATACCACTTGTAATGTCCCCAAAAATAAAATAAAAAAATTTATAGGCTAGTACAAACTACCTAGATGGAACATTATTCACTTACATTCTTGCGTTTTATCTTTTACTTTAAGTCCTTATTTTTAATGTACTTTACTTATGATGTTGTATTGTTGTTTACTGCTTAGTATTACATTTATACTTTTGCCGCTTATGTGTCGTCACTGGATTTATATACTTCGTCCTTTCTGCATTGCTGCACTTGTTATTTATAGAGTCCTAACTTAACTTTGTTTGTGGAAACAAAGTGGGTGGAGTGGCAGGATTCGTTCTCCCATGACGGTTTGAGAGGTAAAGGTGTTTACTTGTTAGCAGGATTACTTACTTCTCTAAACTAAGGCACCTATTTTATTTCACATGTAGTTCATACTTGCGATGGAATATTCTTTAAAGAGTACGAAAATTCTTGATCTTGAAGAACATACTGCGGGTTGACTTTGGTTCCTTGTTGACTCATAATTATAACTAGGTATAAATCCTATTCTCGTCAATTTAGCTAATACTACTAAATTTCTTGTTCAGTACCTATGCTTCCTTGTGGTCTTGTAACACTTCATTTTACATCTTGGTATTAATTAGGTTCTATATTTAATTTATTAAAAGTATTAACATATTTTTTGTATTTTCTATGTGCAGGTTATTATCTTGCGCTAGATTCAGATCTTGATTTTCTTATGAGGGTCAACTGTAAAACATGGCATATTACATATGCCATGTTCACTAAGGATAAGCTTAGGGATTAATTGTATTGTATTATGTTATGGCTTAAATCCTAAGGCTTACATGTTAGGTATAAAGTATAAGCCTTGTGGCTTTCCTTGAGACTAGCGCAGACCAAGCCTCATCTATACACTTAAACCTTAACATTGTAATTTTTTAAGCATTGTAATGTTTTACCTTGTATTATGAAATGGGCTCGAGAAATATAACCTAAGGTGGAACCATATGTTAGTAGGGTTTAATATTTTTTATGGGAAATGGAGGCCACATTTATGCAACGAAAGTTTACTATGGAGAGTGGGTTTGGTATTTTGTTAATGGACACCAGCTGGTGCATTTAATGTTCTTGGTAATCGTGGCAGCCCCAAGCTTAGGGATTGGATCACAATGGGTTTTTCATTTGAAATGTTTGATTTGGGGTTTGGTCTTTCTCTGCATAGAGGGAAAATGGAGGTGACCTTGATTGTCACGAAGGTAAGATATAGTTTGGTTTAACAACAATTCTAGGGTTTTACATTGATGCACTTGAATGTTGTCATGCTTCTCACCTATTTTGTTGATGGTTGTAGGTGCTCGGGTCTGTGGAGAGGGTCGTGGATCAAAGCTCATCGTTGGTTCATGTATGATGCCAATGGTGTAAGGTAAGCCTATCAACAAGCCAATGCTTGTTAACTCTCAGTATGACTGTATGATGTCTTTGTTCCTTGGTTCTTGGTGTTCCACTGTGTGGTTTAAATTCTCCTTTGGGAAAGTAATAATCAGACTTGGGTTTTTAATTCAATGTTTCAGTTGCTTCTGTCCATGGGTAAAATCGCATTTCTCTTGGCTTTGTGCATAAATTTTGGTTTTGTAATTTATAAAAGGTTTGGGCCTTTGAGCCATGGAATGAACCATTGCTTGCAATGGTGCCATAGCCCATTGGCATGCCTCTGTGGACTTCATTTTGGCTTTGGAAGGGACTTTGTGGAGACACTACGATTTACCAAAATGTGTATAATGTATATACCCTATTTTTTTTATAAATGGCCATCGTTTTCAAGGTTACTGTGTATGGAATGTGTATGTTATGTTAATGGTTTATTGACAGATCTTTAGGAAGATGCATACGTCCTCATTGAAGTTTATGTACTGAGTATTTTTAATGTGCTGTATTGGTGAACAACGTGGGTTTGAATGACCAAGCCATAAGTGGCTTAAGCCTTTTCCCTGATGGCTATGATAGCTCTGATGTATTGTTATTGTAGATAATCTAATGAATAGTATAGGAATGATCAGTTAACAGAGTAGTTGGTTATTAAATTGATACTATGTAATTTTATTTTGGCATTGTTGTGGCTTGGATGTATGCTGTGTGTACCATATGTTGGCTATTTATTGTTATGATTTCGTGGGTTTTTTTTGTAGTGTAGATTTTGTAGAAGTCAGGGGTTACAAGCCCATCATGGCATTCGTCGCTATGTTTAGATTGTAAAAGGACTATGTGTATTTGGCCAAGGCCCTGCTGTAGCATAACAACAGTTCATTTTATCAGCATGGTGGTGGTTTAAAATTTGTTTCCCACATACATGTTATGTATAGCATGTCCATAGTGTGGATGCAGAAAAAAACCAATAGGGTTTGACTATGTTTGGATATTAATGTGATGAGTTATATTTTAATTGATAAAAAGAGGCTGGGCTTGTACACCCAAAGGATTTGATTCCCGTCCCTATTTATAATACATGGGTTTATAATATGATTGTGATATTGTTTAACTTGTTATGTGTAATATTTGATGAGTTATGTAATTTTGTTTAATGGCTATATGCTAAATGAAATTTGGTTGTTTATGATGGAATAGATAGAACAGTGGGTGATTATATATATATGATTATAGATTTGATATAGGACCACGTGGATGGTCACAATGCCTCCTCTACTCATGTAGCTATGATGTTGTTATTTTAATGGAATTGATTTGCTATTTAGTTTATAGTTGATAAGGTAGACCTTGTAAGGTCTTAATGGTTTACTTACTCTTGATTAAATTGATATTATAGTTCTGTTACTAAATATTTGTATTTAATATTTCTGGTTTTGCATACTGTGGTTAATAATTAGATGGATACTATCATAGTTCCTTTATTGGTACTTTAGGTTGAAGGTAGTAATTATATATAAATATATGAATTCCTACTTCTGAACTAGTTGGAAATAAACTTAGATGAGCCTCTTCTCAGAAATGAAATATGTCAGGATAGTAATAAGACTATAGGAGAAATACTTAGTTACTGAAAATCAAACCTTAGTTTACAGTAACAAAATCTGAATACTGAAGTGATATAGAAACAAACTTAAAGATGAAATCCTTGTAATATATAGCCTATGATAACATTTACAACCTAAGGGTAATATTTAAGAAATATGAACCCTAATAGATTCTAACAAGAAAATCAAACACATAGGGTTATAAGATGCATTCAAATCACTTACCTAACATTTCTATCAATTAATCTAGAAAATCGAATACAGTCTAGGGTTAGGATTTAAGAAATGTAACCCTAGGATATATGGACAGAACCATCATTTGTAGGGTTAGAAATATATAAGGAACATTTACGTAAAGCATCTAGAATTTACCCTAGAAATGAACTTGACATACTAAGAACTCATACCTGTAATTTTCTAAAGCTCCTTTAATGGCTGAACCTGCACACTTTTCAGATAACCAACACTAACAATTTAAGACATATCTGACCTCTCATTTTGATGACCAAATAACTTGGGAATTACCACGTTCCTCCCAACCATGACCCAAAATTGTTCCTAGTTCTAATCTGGATTCCCCCGAGTTGCACTCCAACATGGAAGTAGCTTAGAGCTCCTAAGGTAGGGTTTCCTAACTCATGTATCAGATATGGATTAGTTCTCCTTTTCCTTCTAGCATATGTCTCTTCAAGAATTTACTTGAGAGGAAACATGTAGAAAAATGAGTCCTCTAATGATAGATCAACCCCCAATCCTTTCCTTGTTTTGAGTCTTTATAGACAGACTTTTCAGCCAAAGGGACAGTTAAATCAAGAAACCTTGGTTTCTTTATTTAACCCTTTTCAATTACTTTGGGTAAATCATTAATAATTTAACTTAGGATCTTTCTACTATTTCCTAGTTGGACTTTTATAGACATTATATTATTTATTAATATTTCATACTAAATAATAATTGATGGAGCTCTTCTTCTTTCTTTCATTTATTTATATTATTAATATATTTAATTCTTTATACATAATATGTATAAAGTACATAATAATACAATAGTTTATTAACATCTGTCTTTGCGCATCATATACCATGATCCTTAGACTTAATGACACTTCTTCATTAAGGTCATGTAGGTAGATGGTTTAGGTCTACTAGGCTAGGCAACTCTAATCATCCTTGCATGTTGGATTTTCCTCGTATAATGTGATAGCTCTTCGGTACTTTTATGAGAATACAGAAACTTGAAATTTCATTTAATCACTTATAAATAAGTATGATGAAATCAATATTTTTCTCAAGTCGTTTTGACTCAGAATCTATTAAATTATTTTCAGTAACCCCTAGCACTTACCAAATCCCATACTCAATGCTTTAACATGGAGTTACAACTCAGTGCAATTCGATAGCTTCTCACTCAACACTAGTGCTAGGTTGTACTTGTTTGATACACCTAGGGATAAAATGGCCAAGGATCTGATGCTCTAGACCTTATGCTCAACATCAACATGGAAGGATCCAAGGCTTATGCCCAACACATCCAATTATATTTTCATGTGTTCTAGAGATTCTCACTCAACACAAAGGTAAGTACTCATGTGCTCCAGATCTTCTTGCTCAACATAAATAATCAATCACTCAAGTGCTCCAAATTTCCTTTCTCAACACAAAACATCTCATCAATCATGTGCTTCAGGGTCCATGCCCAACACAAACAAGCATATACATATATTATCAATAATTGTCTTACACCCAATATATAAAATAAATCATCATGTTCATATGCAGTGGGGTCTTCGACCCAATATAAAAAAAAAAAACATCATGATAATCATCATAATAAATAGGAACATTCCAATAAGTGTTAGGTCAAAAATTCAAGATATTACATCCTTTCCTGCTTAGAACAACATCATCCCTGGTGTTCTAGGGACTCATAAAGATATCATGAAATAAGGCAGGGTAATCCTTTCCCATGGTGGCCTCATTCTCCCAAGTAGCATCATCAACCTCAAAGTGCTTCCACTACACTTTCAATTGGACCATAGTGTGCTTCTGAAGCTGCAGTTATCTCTTGTCCAAAATATGAGTAGGCTCAGCTGCAAAATCCCCTTCAGGTTCCACCTATAATAAGGACCAATCAACAACATGTTTAGTATCATAAACATATTTCTTTAACAAAGATACATGGAAAACATTGTGGACTCTTACATGCACACAAAATTCTAGTTCATAAGCCATTGTCCCCTTCTTGTCCAGTATTTCAAAAGGTCCACAAAATCTTGGTGCTAAATTACCGCACCTACCCAATCTCAAGGAGCTTATTTTGTCTTTTTCTTTGAAGTAAACATGATCACCTATTTGAAAGTCCTTATCTTTTCTTTTCCTATCGGAGAAACTTTTCTTGTGGTCCTATGCTTCTTTAAGGTTTACCTGGACCTTGGTAACCAACTTTTTCAAGTACATCAACAAATCAGGCCCTAACATGAGTCGATCCATTAGGCTATCCCAAGTAACTAGTGTTCTACACTTCCATCCATAGAGTACCTCAAAGGGAATAATCTTGGCGGAATCTTGATAACCATTGTTATACACAAACTCTGCGAGGTGCAGGTAGTCCTCCCACTTCGTGGGATTATTCATGACATACATTCGAAGCATGTCCTCAAAAATTTGGTTTACTCTCTCTTTCTGCCCATCTATCTGTGGGTGGTATGCAATGTTGAAGTTCAATTGTGTCTCCAATCTAGAGAATAAAGATTTCAAAACATTTCCCATAAACTTAACATCTCGATCCGAGATAATTGCTTTGGGTAACCCATGCAATATAAATATCTGTTTCAAGAAAATATCAGCAATGTTCATGGCCTTGTAGGTCAACTTCACAAGAATGAAGTGTGTTTCCTTCGAAAACTTATCGATAACCACAAAAATAGAATCATTTTTCTTCTTAATTTCTGGTAAACCGGTGATAAAGTCCATAATAATAACCTCCCAATTCCATTCTAAAATGGGCAATGACTGTACTAGTCCCGTAGGGTAATGATGCTCAGCTTTGACTAGCTGGAACTCCTAACATTTCGCAATAAACATTGCAATGTCGGCCTTTAACTTAGGCTAGGAAAAGTGTCTCTGAATAGTGGATATCATCTTTTGATATCCCGGGTTCCTGAGTAGGGTTCCCGATGAAATTCCATGAGGATTATGGACCAAAAGTCCCCTCCTTTTGTAACATACAAGCAATCCTTGGACCATAGTACTCTAGATTCATCTACCTTGTATTCTTTTTTGTTGTTGAAATAACCTATCCTCCTGGACTTTCTTGAGGATCTCTACATACAAGGGTCAACTTTGTTGGCTGCTCTAATCTTCTCATGCAAATATGCATCAGTTTGACTCAAGGTCACCTCATAAATCATATGAGTTCTTCGGCGTAAAGCATCGGAAACCTTGTTCTCCTTGTCCTTAATGTGCTTAAGCTCGAAATCATACTCGCTAAGGAAATTCAAAAATCTATCTTGCCTCGCATTTAGATCCGATTGATCAAAGAAATACTTCAAATTCAAATTGTCTATCTTCAGAAGGAATTTCCTTCCCATGAGGTAGTGACTCCACATCCTCAAAGAATGGATGATGGAAGCTAACTACAGATCATGCATAGGGTAATTCTTCTCATGGTATTTTAACTTTCGCAACTCATAACAGATTGCATGATCATTTTGTAAGAGGAATCCTCCAAGTCCTTCCTTGCTTACATTTGTGCAAACAACCAAATCCCCATCGGGATCATCAATTCGTAGCACTAGTGTGGTCATCAAAAGCTGCTTAACATTTTGAAAACTTTCTTCACACTTAACGGTCCATAAGAACTTACTTGCTTTCTTCTTCAAAGTAGTCATGGGGAAAGTGATTCTCGAGAATTTCTCAATGAACTTTTGATAATATCCGGCTAATCCCAAGAATGACCTAATGTCAATGACACTAGTAGGGCTAGGCCAATTCTTTATGGATTTACTCTTTTTCGGGTCCACAGGTATCCCTGTCTTGGAGATAATGTGACCTAGATACTGTATATGTGGCTTGTAAAAATTGCATTTACTAAACTTATCATAAAGCTAGTGTTCACTCAACAGTTGTAGTACTATGTGAAGGTGTTCTTCATGTTCTTCTTTATTCTTTGAATAAACCAGAATGTCATCTATAAAGACTAAGAAAACTTTATATAGATACCTACTGAATATGTTGTTCATCATACACATAAAGTTCTTGGGTGAATTGGTCAACCTGAACGGAATCACTACAAACTCATAGTGCCCATACCTTGAACAAAAGGCGGTTTTATGAATATCCTCATCGTGAATCCGTACCTGATGGTATCTGGATCACATGTCAATCTTTGAAAATATTCTGGCTCCTCCCACCTGATCAAACAAGTCGTTAATCCTGGGGAGTGGGTAATGGTTCTTAATGGTCATTTTGTTAAACTGACGGTAATCGATGCACATTCGTATCGTACCATATTTCGTCTTTACAAACAATACAGGTGCTCCCTAAGAGGGAACATTGGGTTTGATATACCCTTTCTTTATCAACTCCTGCAACTGTAGTTTGAGTTCCACCAAATCAGGTGCACTCATGCGGTATAGGGCTGTGGAGGCTGGAACTGATCCTGGGGTTAGTTCGACGGAAAAGTATAGGTCTCATTTCAGAGGTAGTCCTAGATTTACTCAGGAAACATGTCCTTGAATTCTTCAAGAACAGGGAAATATTCTATGTGTTGTTCCCTATTAGAATTAATGTCTTGGATGTTTACTGCAAACAACTTGCAGAATTTCCTAACACATTTGTTTTCTTGTAAGGAAGATATTTGTCTTACAAAAAATTTCTTTTGGATGCCCTAAACCTTCACTTGGTTCCCTAGGCTATCAGTACAAAACATATACTTGTGTAAACAATCGAGCATGACATGGTGTTGTTTCAGCTAGTCCATGTCGATAAGTATATCATATGATCCTAAAGATAGGATGTTCAGGTTCACTTTCATAAGAAAACCATTCAGGTTTACCTCACATTCTTTAAAAATTTCTGAAACCTTCCATTTCGTACCGGTGGCTAACTAAACCAACCAAGGTTTTTCATGTTTTACTTTTCCTAGTTTGAATTCATCAACAATTTTAGGTGAAACATAGCTCCTACAAGCACCGGGATCAATAAGTGTTGAAATAGAAGTGTTCAATATATTACGTTCTATCTCAACCATCGTAGTTTGATGATATTCCTGTCGGACATCCAATTCTGCATAGATCCAGGGTGTTCCATCTATGTCCTCTTCAGTTGGTTCTTGTAATTTGTGCAAGACCCCATCGGTCTTGTTGTTACAACATCAGGAATAGTGAGGCCCACTGCATTTCTAGCACTTGATCTATAGAGGGGTAGCATTGGCTCCACTTGCTACTGGTTTTCTAACATTAGCAGCTGGCACATAAGGATTTGTAAAATACCCATTAAAGTTCTTGTTTACTTGAAAGCTATTATTTTACTTTCTGTATGGCTAAGGGTTGGACCCAGGTTTGCGATTATCAGAAAAATTCTTAGACTTGTCTTGGTTTTGGTTCAGATTCTCTTGCCCCAGCTGACCACGCTCATAAAAAATCCTAGCTTTGTGTATTTTTATATCCAAAGTGTTAGGCATGTCGAATTCAATCCTATCCCGAAAAATGGGGGGAATACATCCTAGGCACTGCTGGATATTTACCTTTTCTTATTTTATGTATGGTACATAATGCAACAGATCTAGAAATATGTTAATAAACACGTCCATAGTAATGAATCCCATGCGTAGTTTGTGAAACTCTTTCACTTTTTGGTCAAAGAACCTTCCTGAGATATATTTTTCTTGGAAAATATTTCAGAAATTATCCCAGCGTATTTCTCGTAGCTCATCTTTCTTAGTGTGTTTTAAATCCCTCCACCAGCTTGCTACCTTACCATTTAAGTTATAGATGGAAATTGGAGACTTCATCTCACTTGAATAGTCATGAACCTGGAAATACTTACTCATGCCCGACAACCATTCTTTATCCTTCTCCATAGTGTTTACTTCACCTTCATAGGTTAGGACTCTTATTTTTTGAAACTCCCCCTGAAGTGTGTCATTGCTTCTTTGCTTCATTCTTCGGGGAGAAAGAGAGTCATCAATGGAAGGATTGTGATTATCTCCTCTTGGTGCTTCAGGGGTTCGTTCTTCTTTTCCCTCTCCTCTTGGGCTACTGGCCCATTTTGGGTGACGTTCTCTTTTGGAACTATTTGTGGACTGAGTAGGTTTACCTTGAGGGATTCCTCTTGTCATCTTTCTCAGTAACGCTTCATTTATAGCTTGTTTCTCCTTCTTTTCATTCAGGATATCTTCTATGAAACTTTTCAATTCAACTTGAAGACTATGTAAATTTTTCAAAACATCAGAGTTTATCTCTACCACCAGCTCCGCTTTCGGAGTGGGGGTGGTCGTCTTTCCTTACCGACTGTTTTCTTTCTCAGTATTCATAAACTGAACAATGTTGTAAAAGTTCATGTAACTGCAAAAGATTTTAATAATAGAAAAAATTTCTATTAGAAGCCAAAATTTAATATTATACTTTATTTCCTCTATGGTGATAGCTTGGTGCGACCATAGGTCTCTTAGTATTGAAACTGGGCTCTGATGCCACTTGTAATGTCGCCAAATATCGAAAAAAATTAAAACATTATAGGCTAGTAAAAACTACCTAGAGAAAAAATTATTCACTTGTGGAACTCTATCGTACACTTCATGTACCTTTGTTTATTCGTAAGTTGTTCTTACGTTCAGTATTTTACTTTCAGTCCTTATTTTTAATGTACTTTACTTATGATGTTGTACTTTTTTTTACTGCTTAGTATTATGTTTATACTTTTTTCGCTAATGTATTGTCACTAGATTTATATACTTTGTCCTTTATGCATTGTCACACTTGTTAATTATAGATTCCTAACTTAAATTCTTTTGTGGAAACAAAGTGGGTGGAGTGGCAGGACTCATTCTGCCATGACGGTTTGAGAGGTAAAGGTGTTTACTTGTTAGCAGGATTACTTAGTTCTATGAACTAAGGCACCTATTTTATTTCACATGCACTTCATACTTGCGACATAACCTTGTTGAAAGAGTATGGAAATCTTGATCTTGAAGAACATACTGCAAGTTGACTTTGGTTCCTTTTTGTCTCAGAATTCTAACTAAGTATAAATCATATTCTCATCAATTCAGTTAATACTGCTAAATTTCTTGTTCAGTACTTATTCTTCCTTATGGTCTTGTAACACTTTATTTTACATCTTGGTATTAATTACGTTCTATGTTTAGTTTATTAAAACTATTAACATATTTTGTATTTTCTATGTGCAGGTTATTATCTCGGGATAGATTCTAATTTTGATTTTCTTATGAGGGTCAATTGTAAAACATGGAATATTACATATGCCATGTTCACCAAGCATAAGGTTAGGGATTAATTATGTTGTATTATGTTATGGCTTAAAGCCTAAGGCTTAAATGTTATGTATAAAGTATAATCCTTATGGCTTTCCTTGAGACTGGCGCAGACCAAGCCTTATCTATATACTTAAACCTTAACATTGTAATTTTTTAATCCTTGTTATAACATAAGCATTGTAATGTTTTACCTTGTATTATGAAATGGGTTGGAGAAATATAACATAAGGTGGAACCATATGTTATCAGGGTTTAAGCTTTTGTATGGGAAATGGAGGCCATGTTTCTGCAATGAAGCTTTACTATAGAGAGTGGGTTTGGTATTTCGTTAATGGGCACCAGATGGTGCATCTAATGTTCTTGGTAATCATGGAATCCCCAATCTTAGGGCTTGGATCACGATGGGTTTGTCATTTGCAATGTTTGAGTTGGGGTTTCGTCTTGCTCTGTAGAAGGGGAAAATGGAGGCGACATCCATTGTCCCGAAGGTAAGATGCCATTTGGTTTAACATAAATTCTATGGTTTTACATTGATGCAGTTGAATGTTGTCATGCTTCTCACCTGTTTTGTGGATGGTTGTAGGTGCTGAGGTCTGTGGAGAGGGTCGTGGCTCAAATATCATCATTGGTTCCTATATGATGCCAATGATGTAAGGTAAAACTATCAACAAGACAACGCTTGTTAACTCTCGGCTTGAATGTATGATGTCTTCATTACTTGGTTTTTTGGGTTCCACTGTGAGGTTTAAATTATCCTTCGGGCATGCAATAATCATACTTTTGTTTTTAATTAATTGTTTCAATCACTTTTGGCCGTGGGTAAAATCATGTTTCCCTTGGCTCTGTGTATAAATTTTGTGTTTCTAATTTATAAAAGTTTTGGATCTTTGAGCCATGCATTGCACCATTGCTTGCGACGGTGCCATAGCCCATTGGCATGCCCCTGTGGACTTCATTTTTTCTTCGGAAGGGACTGTGTGGAGACATTGCGATTTACCAAACTATGTATAATGTATATACTCTGCATTTTTTATAAATGGACATCATTTTCAAGCTTACTGTGTATGGAATGTGTATGCTATGTTAATGGTTTATTCACAGAGCTTTAGGAACATGCATATGCAATCCTTGAAGTTTATGTACTGAGTATTTTTAATATGTTGTATTGGTGAAGAGCGTGGGTTTGAAGGACCAAGCCGTAAGTGGCTTCATTTTTCTCCCTGATGGTTGCGATAGCTCTGATGTATCGTTACTATAGATAATCTAATGACTAGTTTAAGGATGATCCGTTAACTGAGTAGTTGGTTATTAAAGTCATAGTGTGTAATTTTATTTGGGCATTCTCATGGCTTGGGTGTATGTTGTGTGTAGAATCTATTGGTTATTTAATGTTATGATTTTGTGGGTTTTGTTTGTAGTGTATATTTTGTAGAAAACCAGAGGTTATAAGCCCACGATGGCATTCATCGCTATGTTTAGATTGTAAAATGACTCTGTGTATTTGGTTGAGGCCTTTCTGTAGCGTAATAGTAGTTCGTATTATCGGCATGGTGGTGGTTTATAATTTGTTTCCCACATACATGTTATGTATAGCGTGGCCATAGTGTGGATGCAAACAAAACCCAATAGGGTTTGACTCTATTTGGATATTAATGTAATGAGTTA
The DNA here is from genome assembly GCA_001517045.1 of Pseudotsuga menziesii. Classification (NCBI taxonomy): domain Eukaryota; kingdom Viridiplantae; phylum Streptophyta; class Pinopsida; order Pinales; family Pinaceae; genus Pseudotsuga; species Pseudotsuga menziesii. Next base: position 54,340 of record LPNX010827834.1, on the reverse strand, counting down.
TATTTTAACTGATAAAAAGAGGTTGGGCTTGTATTCCCACAAGATGTGATTCCTATCCTTATTTGTAATAAATGGGTTTATAATATGATTGTGATATTGTATATTTTGTTATGTGTAATATTTGATGAGTTATGCAATTTTGTTTAATGGTTATGCATTTGGTTGTTTATGATGGAATAAATAGAACAGTGGGTGCTTATATGTGTGTGTGTGTGTGTGTGTGTGTGTGTGTGATCAAAGATTTGATATAGGACCACATGGATGGTCACAATACCTCCTCTGCTCATGTAGTTATGATTCTATTATTTTAATAGAAGTGATTTGGTATTTAGTTTATAGTTAATAAGGTAGACATTGTAAGGTCTTAATGGTTTATCTACTATTGATTAAATTTATATTCTAGTTCTTTTACTAAATACTTATATTTAATCTTTCTGGTTTACTTAATGTGTTTAATAATTAGATGGATACTATCCGAGTTCCTTTACTCGTACTTTAGGTTGAAGCTAGTAATTATGTATAAATATATGAATTCCTACTTTTGAACTAGTTGGAAATAAAATTAGATGAGCCTCTGTTGACAAATGAAATATGTCAGTAGAGTAATAAGCTTAGAGGACGAATACTTAGTTACTTAAAATCAAACCCTAGTTTATAGTAACAAAATCTGAATACTGAAGTGATACAGAAACAAACTTAAATATGTAATCCTAGTAATATACAACCGATGATAACATTTACAACCCAAGGGTAATATTTAAGAAATACGAACCCTAGTAGATTCTAACCAGAAAATCAAACACATTGGGTTAGGAGTTGTATTGAAATCACTTACCTAACATTTCTATTAATTAATCAAGAAAATAGAATACGATCTAGGGTTAGGATTTAAGAAATGTAACCCTAGGAGATATGGACATAACCATCATTTATAGGTTTAGAAATATATAAGGAACATCTAGATAAAGTATCCAGCATTTACCCTAGAAATGAACTTGACATACTAAGAACTCATACCTATAATTTTCTGAAGCTTCTTTAATTGATGAACCAGCACAGTGTTTAGATAACCAACATTAACAATTTAAGACATATATGTCCTCTGATTTTGATGAGAAAATCACTTGAGAACAACCACGTTCCTGACAATCATGACCCGAAATTGTTCCCGGTTCTAATACGGATCCCCTCGATCTGGAATCCAACATGAAAGTAGCTTAGAGCTTCTAAGGTGGGGTTTTTTAACTCCTGTATGAGATTTGGATTAGTTCTCCTTTTTCTTCCAAGAAATGTTTCTTCAAGAATTTACTTGAGATAAAACATGCAGAAAAATGACTCCTCTAATGATATATTAGCGCCCAAACCTTTCCTTGGCTTGAGTCTTTATAGATAGAACTTCTAGTCAAAGGGACAGTTAAATCAAGAAACTTTGGTTTCTTGATTTAACCTATTCAATTACTTTGGGTAAATCATTAATAATTTAAGTTAGGAACTTTCTACTAGTTACTAGTTGGACTTTATAGACATTATACTATTTATTAATCTTTCATAATAAATAATCATTGATGGAGCTCTTCTTCTTTCTTAAATTTATTTATATTATTAATATATTTAATTCTTTATACATAACATGTATAAAGTACATAATAATATAACACTTTATTAGCATTTGTCTTTGGGCATCATAGACCATGATCCCTAGACTTAATGACACTTCTTCATTAAGGTCATGTAGGTAGATGGTTTAGGTCTACTGGTCTAGGAAACTCTAAACATCCTTGCATGTTGTATTTCCCTTGTATAACGTGGTATCTGTTTGGTAATTTGATGAGAATACAGAAATTCAAAATTTCATTTAATCACTTATAAATAAGTATGATAAGATCAATATTTTTCTCAAGTCGTTTTCACTCGGAAGTTATTTAATTATTTTTAGTAACCCCTAGCACTTACTAGAGACCATACTCAACGCTTTAACATGGAGTTACAATTCAGTGCAATTACAGAGCTCTTCGCTCAACACTAGTGCTAGGATGTACTTGTATGATACACCTAGGGATACAATGGCCAAGGATCTGATGCTCCAGAGCTTATCCTCAACATCAACATGCAAGGATCCATGGCTTATTCCTAGCACATCCAATTATCTTTTCATGCATTCCAGAGCTTCTCACTCAACACAAATAATCAATCACTCAAGTGCTCAAGAGCTCCTTGCTCAACACAAATTATATCATCAATTATGTGCTTTAGAGTCCACACCCAACATAAACAAGCATATACATATATCATCAATAATTGGCTTATGCCCAATATATAAAACAAATCATCATGTTCATATGCATTAGGGTCTTCGACCTAATATAAAAAATAAAACATCAAGATAATCATCATAATCAATAGGCACATGCCTATAAGACTTAGGTCCAAAATTCAGGATATTACAACAGCCAATTGAAAGTTGGAGAAGAATGATTTCCATCATGAAGGATAATTTTTTACCTAGATATTACCAACTTGCTTTGTATAGAAAGATGCAGAACTTGAGAGAGAGACTACTTACTGTCAGAGAATATACACAGGAGTTTTGCAAGGTAAACATTAGAGTTGGATACATAGAAGATAATTCTGAGAAGGTATCCAGATACATGAATTGTCTTACATTAGACATTTAGGATGAGATGAGTTTATTTTCACCTAAATCAGTTGAATAAGCATACCAACGTGCTTTGAAAGTGGAGGAGAAACTGAATAGGAGAAATAACTCAGGTAAAGGAAGAGGTCAGGCTTAAAGAGGTAAGCAACCACAAAATGGAAGAGGAAAATTTTCAGTTCAGAAGGAAGAACATGAATCATCAAATCAGCCAGTGGCAACCTCAGAAAGGAAGAGACTTCAGAGGAATAAGATCTTTTCAAAGAGGTAGAGGAAGAGGCAGAAATCATGAGGTTAGATGTTACACATGTGGAAAGATAGGACATATTTCATGGGATTGTCCAGAAGGAGATGCAAGATAGGAGAATGTTAATATTTCAAAGGCTGAAAATGAACAGAGAGTACCTGAGGATCATGTCGAGGTTCTAGAGGGAGGAGGAGCCTTACTAATGTGGAGAACTTTGTTAAAGCCAAGCAACAGATTTCATGAACCCAAACAGAGGAAGAGCTTGTTCAAAACAATGTGCAAATCAAAAGGTAAGTGCTATAAACTTATCACTGATAATGGAAGTACTGATAATTTAGTTTCTATACAGATGGTTGAGAAGTTGGGACTACAGAAAGAAAAGCATCCTACACCCTACAGAGTTTCCTGGTTGTAGAAAGGACACCAAGTACTAGTCAATGAACAATGCAAAGTTGATTTCTAGATTGGAAATTACAAGGACCAAGTCTTATGTGATACCAATGGATGTATGTCATGTTTAATTCGGTATGCCATGGTAGTATGAGAGGAATGTAATGTACAATGGCAGAGAAAACACTTTTGTCTTGGAGAAGGAAAGAAGAAGACATACTCTTGTTCCCCTAAAGGATGAGAAAACAAAGGAACAAACCAACCCAAAGGTACTGCTGGTGAAAGATAAATAATTTTTGGAATAGCTACAAGAAGAAGAGGTAAGTTTTTCTATTGTTGGTAAGCCTATAACTGTTATAACCAACACTAGAATAGATGAATTACCTCCTTAAATTCAGAAATTACTAGAGGAGTATGTAGATATAGTTGTGGATGATTTTCCAGATGAAATACCACTTGTTATAAGTATTAGTCATCACATAGATCTTATTCCTAGAGCTAGTTTGCCAAATGAAGCTGCTTAAAAAATGACTCCAGCAGAAAATGCAGAGATCAACAAACATGTGCAGGAGCTTTTGAACAAAGGATCCGTGAGAGAGAGTTTAAGTCATTGTGTTGTACCAACAGTGTTGAGTCCTACGAAAGGAGGTTTAATGGAGGATGTGTACAGATTCCAAAGCCATAAAAAAACACTATCATGTATAGATTTCCTTTACTTAGGATGGATGATTTAATGGATTGCTTGAGTGGTTCCAAATATTTCTCTAAGATAGATTTGAAAAGTGGATATCATAAGATAAGAATGAGGGAAGGTGATGAATGGAAGACAACTTTCAAAACAAATACTGGGTTGTATGAATGGTTAGTTATGCCTTTTCATTTAAATAATGCACCTATTACTTTTATGAGATTGATGAATGAAGTGCTTAAAGAATTCATAGGAAAGTCTGTCATATTTTACTTGGATGATATTCTTGTTTTCAGTAAGACAAGAGAAGAACATGTTAGAGATTTAAATCTAGTTATGAAGAAATTGCATGAAGAGAAGCTCCTCATAAATCTAAATAAGTGTTTCTTTACGAAGAAATAATTGATTTATTTAGGATTTTTAATTTCACAAGAAGGATTTAAAATGGATCCAGAGAAAGTGAAAGCAATTTTAGATTGGCCATCTCCAAAGAATGTTTTCGAGGTAAGAAGTTTTCATGGATTCACAAGTTTTTATAGAAAATTCATAAGATACTTTCGTGGAATATGTGCTCCAATCTTAGATACAGTGAATAAAGGGAAACAACCATTCAAATGGACTGTTGTAGCAGAGAAGGGATTTAAAATTCTGAAGGAGAATATCAGTTAGAAGCTTGTTCTAGCTCTCCCAGATTTCAGAAAAATGTTTTTTGTTAGGTGTGATGCTAGTGGATATGCTATTAGAGGAGTGCTAAGTCAAGATGATAAATAAATTGCATATTTCAGCATGAAACTAAATGAAGAAAAACATCAGTACTCTACCTATGATAAATAAATCTATGCAGTCATTCAAGCTACGAAGAAGTGGAGGCATTACCTTATTCTTGGAGAATTTATTTTATATTCTGACAATCATGCTTTGCAATTCATAACCAAGTAGAAAATTTTAAATCAGAAACATGCTAAGTGGGTTGAATTTATGCATAATTTTACTTTTGTTTTAAATCATATCAGTGGAAATTCTAACAAGGTTGCAGATGCTTTGAGCAGAAGATGTTTAGTTTTGAAGGAGTTTTAGGTGAATTTTCTTGGACTAGAGAATTTGAGAGATATGTATGAATAAGATGTTGATTTCAAAGAAGCTTATAAATCTTATCAGAACCAAGTATCTAGAGATAGAAACCCATGGATAGATTTCATGTTGTAGGAAGGATTACTGTTTAAAGGAAGCAAGTTGTGCATTCCTAAATGCTCAATGAGAGAGAATTTGTTGAAGGAGAAGCATAGTGGAGGACTTGATGGTCATTTTGGAAATGAAAAAACTTATTCTCAACTAAATAACTTTTACTATTGGCTAGGAATGAGAGCAGATGCACGAAGATTTGTTGGAAAGTTTCAAATCTGTCAGCATGGAATGGGGAAACAACATAATGCAGAATTATATCAGCCATTACCTATTCCAAAGAAACCTTGGGATGCTGTAAGCATGGATTTTGTTCTAGGATTTCCAAGAACACATAGAGGTAATGATTCAATATTTGGTGTAGTGGATAGATTCTCAAATATTGCACATTTTGTTCCTTGTACAAAAACTAGTAATGGCACTCTCATTGCAAATATGTTTTTCAAAGAGATTGTAAGACTTCATGGTCTTCCTATGAGTATAGTTTTTGATAGAGATACTAAATTTGTCAGACATTTCTAGAGGAATTTATGAAAAAAATTGGGGATACACCTTAAATTTAGTTTATCTTACCATCCTCAAAATGATGGGAAAACCGAAGTTACAAATAGAATCTTGGGTAATATTCTGAGAAGTTTAGTTAGTGAACATCCTAATCAGTGGGATATAGCTTTACCACACACTTAATTTGCTTATAATGATTCACCAAATAGGAGCACAGGTTTGAGTCCTTTTAAAATTGTTTATGGTACAAATCCTAGGGGAGTGTTTGAGCTAAGATATTTGGGAATGATGAAGAAAATAAGTGAAAATGAGGAGGATTTTGCTTTGTATATGAAAATGTTGTATGAAAATGTTAAGGGACAATTGGAGGAGAACACTATCAAGTATAAATAAAGGGCATATCCGAAGAGAAGAGAAATGAATTTTGAAGAAGGTTCCCTAGTATTAGCATATCTAAAAAAGGAGAGGTTTCCTAGAGGCACTTATAATAAACTAAAGTTGAAGAAAATTGGGCCTTGTAAAATATTGAGGAAATTTTCAGCAAATGCTGATGAGATTGAGCTTCCAGATGGTATAGGTATATCACCTGTCTTTAATGTTACAGATTTATATCCTTGCAGAGAGGCTGAAGCATAGACTTCATCAACAAATGGTCTAGATACTAGACAAAAAGTTGAATGGGAGAAACAGATTCCTACTGTTCCAAAGCTGGAAATGGAGAGGATCTTGGACACTAGAGTGTTGAAGAAAGCTAGAGGACAAAAATACTATGAATACCTGATCAAGTGGAAGAACAAACTATTGGAGGATGCTACCTAGGTGACTACTGCACTCATACATATTAGTGGTAATACTGTTGAAGAGCTCGTGAACAAGAGTTCATGAATTTTCTGACCTAGGGAGTCTGATGCAGGAGCATCAAGTTAAAGCCAGCAATGTGATGCATTGATCACATGTTGTGGCTTGAGAAAATGGTTCTAAGGGTTTAGAGGAAATATTTTATTAAATGTTTATTAATTTGAATCAGGAAGACAGTTAGTATCGCTGTGAATTTTAGAGTTAGTGTAGGCATAGATGACTACCAACAACTCCGTGGGAGGATACTAGGATATCTAGTTGACTTTTACAAATAAATAGGAGTTAGTTGTTCCTAAAAATAGAAAATCCATAAATCTATGTGTTGGAATGAATTAATGTTGTTTTAATTCCATTGTAGTAATTGCCCAGCCATTTAATTTGTCAATTTGAGGTTCGTAGTATTACGAAGCACTTGCAAAGTATATACAGGACTGAAGTGGAATTAAGCTAATCTAACCCCTCGTGAAACTAACACTAATCTAATCTAACCTCCTTTAAGCTGAAACACGCAATTGCTAATCTAATGCTGGAAGATGAAACACATGGCTGAAAGTGAACTGCATAAAAGAATGACAACATATGAAGAGCAACAAGAAAACACATGTGAGCTCACATTAACAATTAAAAAATATTAAACTACATCACAAGAATCAATGAAAAATCATGAAAGTATCAAAACCAATATTATGAACAAAATCTAAGAATTCCCTTCTCCATATTACAAAGTCAAGACTAACTTCTACAATCTACTATTCTCTAAGATAATCTAAGATCTAAGATATTCTAAGATAATCTAGCTTTTAAGATTATTGAAATGAAGAGAGAGCACTATCTTTTATACATGAAGGAAATAACCATCTCATAATGAGAGATCCACTAATCACTCAACTACTTTCCTATTATTACAAGATATGATCCCTTGAAATCCTCCACATATCTCTCACAAATTCTCCACATGTCTCTCAACCAAATCTCCATGATTTTCTCCTTGGAATATTCTTAGCATAACTATCTCCTTGAAATGGTGGAGGAGATATATGTGATGTATTTTCTTTGAATTAATCCTTCACATATTCCTACACATTACAAATCTCATCCATACTTTGAGATATTAGTGAAAAATATGTTAAGTTTCTAATATTTAATCATAAATTCACTTATAATACTAAAAATAAATAAAGTGGAAATAATAAGGTGAAACCCACATATATGTATGGAAATGGTATGATAAAAGGTTAATGGGATGGTGAAATGTGAGGAATAACGGAAGATAAAGTGGATGAAAAAGTAACATTTGTGAGTCCCAACATACTCCCCAACTGAACTTGTTGCATGTCCTCATACAACCGTGTATGGATCTTCTCAAGAAATTTTGGCATATAAACTTTGGCTTTGATTGACGATGTCTTTTTAACAATGAATATTTCCAGGATGTGAAATACATGAGTAACAACTGGCATTTCCTTATGGTTGGTTCTTGTGTGACAACCATGAATGTAAAGAATGGTGGTTCTTGTGTTAACAACATTCATTTTGTCATATATTTTCTAGCTGCATAATAATTCAACCATACACTCATTGAAAATGATAAGCTATTAATGTGCATAGAAAGCATCATTGTGCATAAGAAAACCTTTTCTTTATCTTTATGAATCATGCAAATATGTATGTCAATGTGTATGAATCAAAGTGCAATAGAGGATTTGTCGGAAAAGAAATGCTCGTGAATGGTAAATGAGATGAAAAATGGATGATGGTGGTGAAAAGAATGGAATGATAATAGTGAGTATGTATTGAATATAGTTCCCCCTCCCCAACTAATGTGGTTGCATGTCCTCATGCAACTTAGCATGGGCTATGAAAGAAATGGTGAGGGAATTTTCCAAATTATTCATTGCTAGCATGTAAGGAATTGCATGATTAAAGTTTATAAAACAACATACCCCCACTTACACAAAAAGTAGATGAACGATGCAATAGGAATGTAGTTGACACCGTTGGATCATGGAATGTGTCGTTGCTACTATGGTTGTAACTGCTGGATCATGGGAAGTGAAGGAATTGAAACTGCTGATGCTGAATCATGGAAAATATGTCATGGCTGCAGGATAAAAATGTAAATGTAAATGATGTTGCAGCTATAACTGTTGTAATGTGAAGTGGAGGAATCTGAACTACTACTGATAGATAATGGAAAATATGTCATGGTTGTAGGATAAAAATGTAACTGTAAATGATGCTAAAGCTGTAACTGTTGGAACTGTTGTAATGTGAAGTGGAGGAATCTGAACTGCTGCTGATAAATAATGGAAAATGTGGAAGGAAGAAAGAGGAAATGTGGTACACTCATATATATGAAGTCATGTTTCTCCAACTACTAATGGATTCATGAGAACGAATGTATAGTATTCACCTACTACAAAACCTGATGGTACAATTCTAGTCATGCGAATAAATTTGTCGATGTCAACCATGAAAATAAGTCATTGTATTACCAACCATTGATGAATGTCATTAACCAATGCAAGGCAACTCACCAGTAATGTCAATGACTGCCAAGGTACCCAAGTACATATTGCGAAGTGCGAATAGATGTGTTGATTTCGAGCCACTTACAAGATCTAATGATCAAGTGACATTGATGAATTCCCATGATTGTCAGCGAGAGAACTTGCCATTAAGGCATGCAAGCGTCTAGTTACTCAAAATGAACTCTAGTCTATATTCGAGACAAGGTGCTCAGGCCGATGGGGCAAGACTTGTTGAAAGGTGGGCCTTAAGGAATCCCATATTAGTCAAGGTAAGTTGGTATAAAAATATTGGTAGGACTATCAGTGAAAAGATCTCATAGTCAAGCAGTGGATATGGCAAGGCTATGGATTCATGGAAGGGGATATGGTTTTATTCAGAAGGCAAACTCGAATGGAAAAATGAACTGAAAACGATAAATGGATGTATGCAATTCAGAAACATAGGCATGTGTGAAGTCATGACAAATAAAGCGATGGAAAGTGGACTTCAAGACATGGATGGTGAAGGTGCTTTGAAGGAGAAATATGGATAAACAATCATGACGCAAATGATTTTATGGATGGTTTATGTGTAACAACCAATGTTATTATGTTTACAAGCAAACATCATGAGTAACAGCTCCTTTAGGTTGTCTATCAAAGCATGTTTCTCAAAAATTTTGTGTTTCTTTGAAAAGTCACTTTAGGAACAAAATGCGACTGTCTCTAAAACCTAAAAAAAAACTTTAGTACAAAATCCTGCATGAAAACTTATTAATGGATATGTATTGAATATAGTTCTCCCTCCCCAACTGATCTGGTTGCATGTCCTCATGCAACCTAGCATAAAAATTGTGAGAAGTTCGTAAAAGAAAACATATCATGCAGAAAGAAGTACATAAGCTGCAAAGAAAATTACCTATTTCCTGTGCTAGTTTCATCCGATCATAGTTGTAACAACCCAGCTAGTTGCGACAAAAACAGCTGCGACACATAGAGGCGACGTCCAGCTACGCAACAACTAGATGCAACAAGCCAACTGCAACATCACATAGCTTTGATAGCCAACTGTGTGACAACTAGTTGTAATAAGCCAGCTGCAACACTCAGCTACAACAAGCCTAGTTGCGACAGCCAGCTGCAACACTTAAGACAATTTTTGCGCTGTGAGAAAATTGGTTTATTGCACTTTTATTGATTTAAAAATAAAATATCCTGGAAACATTGTCAACATGGCATGCTTTTAAAAAAATTTGTGATGCATGGAAAATCACTTCAACAGCAAAACTGATGATCTTTGAACTTGAAAAATGATAGTACTAAACCTGCAATCAAACTTGTGAGATTATTGTAAAATGCAAGAATTAGTACGAAGGCGAGTGAATTGAATTTCAAAAATAAAGTGCATTTTTTTCCTTTGTCTAGTTTGTGTGCTGTAAAAGTGACCTAAAGAAAAGAAATTATCATAGAGCTTAAAATTCATGCATTTGTATTGTTTTTGAGAATGTAAGAAAGTCCATTTGCAAATATATATATATATATATATATTTATTTTCTTTTGCAAAATGTAAAAGAAATAATTTTTATAATTTTATATTTTTTCTTGTTTTTGTTTTATTTTTACAACACACCAAAATAAAATAAATGCAAAAATAAAGAAAAATGGAAAAAATACTAAAAATTAAATTTATCCGTATATGCGTTCATGGGCATTCATGTCTCGACATTGAAAAAAACAATCAAAATTTAAAAATTTGAATAGCTGTAACAGCCAACTGCAACACCACCTAGATGCGATAACTAGATGCAACAACCAGCTGCAACAGCGGTTGCAACAATGACTACAACAACCAACTGTGACAGCGGCTGCAACAGCAAGCTGTGACAACAGATAGAACAACTAGTTGCAACAATCAGCTGCAACATCGGTTGCAACAACTGGCTACAACAACCAACTACAACAACTAGCTGTGACATCGCTTGCAATAGCCAGCTGTGACAGCGCCTGCAACTCCCGTTAGATCATAAATCAACATTAATATAAAATATATGCATACCTGCCACATAAGTATCGATCTTCTCCTGCTGTTCATGAATGGTTACTACACTCCAGAATAGATGATTGTCTCGAGCCTCTAGAGCTAATCATGGATGTTTTTCTTAGACCTTTACTGTAAATTCCTATCCTGCAATGCTTATTTGTTTGAGTCGATAGAAGTGTCTGAAGGTTGAGTTGGTTTTGTCTATGGAGTGTTGTTCACTGCGGCAATGTTTTAGACTATAATATTATGATTACCACAAATCGATGATAGTTAGGGGGTTCCAGTGATGCTTAGTCATATTTGTTTCTCTTTCCCATTTCTAAACTTTCAAACATCCAAAAATAAAATTTGTAAACCTGTAACAGAAAAGCAATCTTAAAAACAAAATATGCATCATTAGGCACAAGGATTTCAATATACTGGCAACATGAAGCTCCAATGTCGATCTCCTGCCCTGAATCCAAATTTTCCAATGTTTATTTTTAAAGACGGTTGGAAGAGAAAAGGAAATCAAAATCAAATATGTGCTTGTTTTCATGTAAAATGGAAAAATATTAAAAATGCATGGAATTATCATTTTCTCTATATTTTTTGTTTGAGTTGATGGGAAATAAAATCGTTCATAGTGAACAAAGCCGAACCGTAGAGATTTTATTATTTCCTTTTTACCATCCTGTGCACAAAAAGAGTTATCCAATTGCAAAATCACAATGAATGCTTTCAATCATTATTTAACGCTCACACGACTATGGAAACTAAATGCATAGATCCAACACATATTCATACAGAGAGACATTCATCATTGAATTTCAGTTTTTAGATGGAAGCTCGGTGTGTGTGTTCTTAATAGACTACTTTCCTGAGAGTTTCTAAGAATTAAAAAATAATACAAATTATGTTAATCTACAAAAAGAGGATTGCATGATGTCATTTTACCAACATGAAAGAAATTTAACCAATCAAGTAGATTCAAGCAGTTAAACAACTAGGTGCAACAACCACTAGTAACTTCCCCATATCAATTTGCTTCTCATCGTCGTCCTTTTTTTGGTGTTAAGACCAATCTAATTACTTCTGTGATTATAATATTTTCAATTGATACTTAGGGGCTTTGTTTAGACTTTTTCTATTCTTTGTTCAACCTTTTCTTTGTTCAGCCCTTTTTCTGAGCTTTGTTCAGCCTTTGTTCAGCCTTCACAAAACTATGTTCAACCCTTTTTCTGAGCTTTGTTTGGCCTTTTTTCAGCCTTCACAAAACTATGTTCAACCTTTATTGTCATAGCAATGGAGTTGACTGTTTCAGCTTCTTTGGAACCGATCGCCACAATAAATCTAGAAAATATCCTCCCAAAGAACCAACTGTACATCGTAAATCGTCGATTTCTTTGGTGATTTCTTAGTGATTCAATTCAAGGAGGATATTATGCACAAAACCCATGTCTTGTATTTTCAAAATTCATTTCCATATGCCCGCAAATAGAGATGCGAGTCAAGGTGTTCCTATCTGGGATGCATGTTGGGCCGGCGTAGACTACCTGACAGTGTTTTGGTAATAACTTCTTTGTTTCGTGCCCGATTTGAATGATTCAAAAGAAAAAGGAAAGTGGATTCATATGGATACTTCTAGTTTAAACATGTTTTAAAAATTCTATGGTATGGTATGTCATATAATCTGAATAACAACCTGCATCCTAATGTTGTTTGTGAGTTTCAGCCTAGACCAACGGTCACTATTTTGAGTACAACTTTTTCGTTAAAAGATGGGTTGATGTGATTCCAATTGGAGATGAAAATAGATTCATATAGGTATCTCCAATTGAAACATGTTTTGAATACAAGAATAATTGTTGGTTCAAATATTCCAATAAACAGTTGAGAAAGTAGACTTTTTAGAGTGCAGATTTAGGATAGGTAGTTCATATTTTGGGCATATCTCCTTCATACGATATCAAAATTGAAAGATTCAAATTGTTTCGTAAACTAGATTGATATAATAGTATGCATTAGAAAAAAAAAATTAGAATTCATCCATTAGGTCTCCCAAAATGTGACTGTCCCAACTATGTTCTTGAGCTGCCTACTCCACCCCCAGTCAGTATTTTGACCATATATTTTTCATTTTAGAACCAAATTGAAAAATTCAATTTGGATTGGAAGACATAATTAAACGGCTACTTTGGATAGAAACAGGTTTTAAAGATAAGCCCTTATGGTCCCTAAAAATAGGACTGTTTCGACTATGTTTTAGTGAATTTTAACAAGCCAAAATGCCCAAAAATGCAATATATTTGTGTTGTTTCAGCTTGGAGTTGTAGCTTCTTTTCAACATTATAATTTTAGTGTTTGTTCAGCTTAAGAATGAAATTGTAAACTAGTTTTATTTTACAAATTGAATTTTTTTTAGCAAATGGAGATAATGAATTGCAAAACAAAGATGAAATCAATTAAGCATGTTGCAAAACATTAATTATTTATTCCTGAAAATTTTAGAAAAGATCCTACTTTCTGATCCTCATGATCGCACGAAGCATGGAGGAGAGCATACTTATTCTAAGTGAAAGTAAAAACTGAAAATAAAATCCTAATTACTCTATTCTAATTGGAAACTACAAAACTGTTACGTGTAGTTAAATATCCAGTGTAGTCATTCATGTAACAGCAATAAGAATATGTTCACTGTTAATTTTTCAAATAGAATATGAGGATAAACCAAAATGTGTGGAATTAATTGTTGTAACTGTGATTTAACTAGAAAAAAAGAAAAACTTAATTGTTCTAACCTCGTACTTGCTTGAAACCATCATTCGATAGGGCTTTCAGAGGCATAGTTTTCACTCTTCAGATCAGGCTGCAACTCCTCGTGGTCCTCCTCAATCTCCTGTTCGCATGATTTTTCATCCGCAAATGTTCATTATTCTTCATATGTTGATTCTTCATCTGTTTCTACAGGAGTGTTTAAGCTCTCGGCTGCTATCAGGATCTCCTTTTCGAGAGAAGAGGAGATCCCTACTTTCGCAAGGATGTGAGTGAGCTGTTCCAAGGTTAAACTCATTGTTAAATCATTTTGAAAAAGGGATTCTTATAGCACCCAAATATAAATGAAAATTTTAAATAAACACTCTTGCTGAAAAAAAATTAAAAAACACTCTATACAGAAAACAATTACTCTTCATTGTTGCGAAAATCAAACACACTTGCTGAAATTGAAATTCACTCATTACAGAAATTAAAATTCACACTCTAATGTATGCTTGCAGAAAAATCAAACTAAACTTCAATCCATCGTGCTTTCCCGGCAATGGCGCCAAAATGTTGGGCCGAATTAATGTCGTTTTAATTTCATTGTAGTAATTAACAAACCATTTAATTTTTCAATCCGAGGTTCGTAGTCTTACAAAGCACCTACAAAGTATATACAAGACTAAAGTGAAATTAAGCTAATCTAACCCCCCTTAAGCTGAAACACACAATTGCTAATCTAATGCTGGAAGATGAAACACACGGCTGAAAGTGAACTACATAAACGAATGACAACATACGAAAAGCAACAAGACAACACGTGTGAGCTCACATTAACAATTAAGCAATATTAATTTACATCACAAGAATCAATGACAAATCATGAAAGTATCAAAACCAATATTATGAACAACATCTAAGAATTCCCTTCTCCATATTACAAAGTTAAGAGTAACTTATACAATCTACTATTCTCTAAGATAATCTAAGATCTAAGATATTCTAAGATAGTCTAGAATTTAAGATTATTGAAATGAAGAGAGAGAACTCTCTTTTATACATGAAGGAAATAACCATCTCATTATGAGAGTTCTAGTATTCACTCAACTACTTTCCTATTATTACAAGATATGATCCCTTGAAATCCTCCACATATCTCTCACAACTTCTCCACATGTCCCTCCCTCAACCAAATCTCCATGATCTTCTCCTTGGAATATTCTTTGCATAACTATCTCCTTGAAATGGTGGAGGAGATATACATGAAGTATTTTCTTTGAATTAATCCTTCACATATTCCTACACATTACAAAGCTCATCCATACTTTGAGATATTAGTGAAAAACATGTTAATTTTCTAATATTTAATCATAAATTTACTTATAATACTAAAAATAAATAAAGTGGAAATAATAAGGTGAAGCCCACATATATGTATGGAAATGGTATGATAAAAGGTTAATGGGACGATGAAATGTGAGGAATAGCGGAAGATAAAGTGGATGAAAAAGTAACATTTCTAAGTCTGAACACTATGGAAGGGTTGTTAGCTTGTTATTTGTAGTTGAAAGAAAGAAGAGATTCCATCGGGAAAAAGGCAGAGAGAAAAAAGAGAGACAGAGGGTTTGAATACATGCAGTAGAAAGTTTGTTGTAGAGTTTCATTTAAAGAAATAAAGCTTCTGTTTATTCCTATTTTTCTAATATAGAAACCCTCGTGAATGCAATTTTCTCACTGTGTATTGATTCTGAGGAATGTATTCAAAATAAAATGGCCCAAAGGGAGTACATTCCATAGATTGGGTATGTCTAACCATTGCCTTTGAAATTAGGTTGATGTTCATGATCAAAGGGAAGGATTGATTCTACATATTCAAAAAACAATTGTGAAAAAATTCGTAAGCAATTATAAACATTCTTGACATCGTATATAAGCTTCACAAATGCATAGTTATAGATTGGTCAAAATTCATTGTATGAATTTTAGTGTAAATCGTATGCAAGCTCCACTGGATCGATAGTTAATATCCATTTTGAAAAGAGAAGTTAAAAACGTGCAGTGGAACTTCAAAATAGTTTTCCTCTGGTGATAGTTTGCAAATACAGAGGACCTGTATTTTAAATTTCATTGACACCCTTGCATCACTTCCACTACTATCACTTGTGTATTTATACCTTTCCTTATGTGACCTTTTATTTACTTCTAAAGAAGATTCACTATCAGAATATTTTTCTGTTTTTTCTAGATGTTTGTAAGACATTGTTTCTGAATCGGTTTCATAAGCATTTTTTTTATCTTTTCCTCTATTATGCATTTTTTCTAATAACATCTTATTCATTTCCACAATTCTTTCATTATCCATTTTTACAGTTTGAAATTCATCTTTTAACTTTTTAACTTTTTCTAGTAACTCTGCATTATTCAGTTTCACATAAATGTAGTCTGAATTGTTGTGATGAGACCCATTTTCAGCAGATGCTTCAACACCTTCCATTTTCTTGCAAAACTGATTTTATATTTCTGGATAGAAATAAATGTAAATAAAATAAAGATATTTTTTTCTTACTTATATGCGAGTGACCCAATCAAGCCTAGTGTTTGGAAACTCGCTCTAATACCACTTGTAAAAACACTTAAATTCATAAATAAATTTTTCTTTTCTCATTTAACAGGTGTAACATTTAAATTACTAGGAATTAATTCCAAGAGATATTATACTTCATGATTCTTCTGTCATAACGATAATGGATTTATTACTTAACTACAAGATTTATGTGCCTACATTAGTTTTTATCATTAGCATTCTTTATTTTGTGAGCTGTTGTAAAAATTATGTCACGCATTCTGGTTGACATTACTTTCTCACAATAACTGTCTTTAAGACTCTATTGGAAGTAAATGTCATAAAACTGTTTGTTGTTTTTCTTCAGTTTGGTTCTACTTTTGAGTAGTTAAAGGGATAGGTCATTTTCTTACTTAGCATTTACGACTAAGGCATGAACCTTTGATTTTACATTGTGTAGGTGGATGAGATCACTCTTAAAATGTGCTAAGGAACAATTCTAAGTTATAAATCCACAAAGTGATAAAGAAAGGTGGCCCCCTTTGTTTTGGGAAACCACCTAAACCTTAACCTAGTTTGGTGTTCATACTACATACTAAACCATACCTATCTTTAACAAGCAAAGTCCTTACCAAAGCATACACTATATGCACTACCATAGCATGCACCTTGAAATGTCTCAACCTTGGATATGATATAACGCAAGTGAAATACGCTATATCTTAACTACTGTATTATGCATATAGTTTTGGGTCCTTAAAACTATGATGTGACCCTTGGAAACATAATGGTAACAAAAAAAATACAAAGGCCATGGAATTAAATTTGCTCACCATTCGACCATGTGAAAGAAATGAAAACTCAAGTTTATGACAACTAGACTTGGTGCAAAACCCTAGGGGTTAAATGCACCTCGTAATATGCATCTATCATTTTTAAGGGTTTACACTTGGTGTTAGTTTTTTTTCCACTAACGCACTTGGCCTCTAGATGTCTAACCTCACCATTATTCTGCATGTGAAACAAGATGGAGGATCATATCACCCTTAGTCCTCGACACCTTCTGAACCTTTCTTAGAAGGATTTGTTCATCGATGAATTTTTATAGTCCACAGAGTCATTAATGATGAGGAGGGTAAGCTTATATGTTTTTTTTAGATGATCTTTCTTTATTTATGAAATGGTTACAAAACTATTGTTTTAAATTTTGGAATGTAATAATGCACGAGATACACATGTCAGCTTCTATGCGACGAAAGTCTTGGGTTGGAAAGTAGCTGAGAAGGTCCTCCAACTGGTAAGCCTCATGGCATTTCATTGTATGGCTCTATAGAAAAAAACTTGGTCTTGTGGTGTGTATAGTGTTGGGATTTCAACTTTGTGTCAGTTCGTTGATGTGAAAGTGAGAGATTTTCTTTGGTATAATATGAACGTGTTACTGCAAAATATTTTTCCCATCCTCTGTGGAGTCATACGACTATGCCACTTATCAATAAGTTGTTTAGTGTTTTTAACATTTGTAGGAAAGGTTCTTCCCATGAGGCCTTTATAATTACAGTCTTTGATAAACTATGTTGATCTTCATGACTTGTATTTTAAGAGCAAAGATTTAGTCCTAAGGCTTCTATAATAATGTCTCATTTTTGTATAAATATTTTCCGTAATTACAACTATCTAAGATAATAAAGATGTAATCCTTCCCTCTATTTAAATCATTGCTGAAATAGATTTTCTTCATCTTCTTCTATGTTTGATATTTTTTTAGGTTTATAGATGTTTCTGATATTCTGGTCATGAGGCCATTTTATTCTGTTGTATCTATCTTTAGATAAATCGACGAGGACATTTCCACTACAATTGTGTTTAAAGGAGTTCATAGGGCCATAGTTTAAGTACTAGGCTCTTCTTAGATGAAATATTGTTTCACAAGTAATTAATATTAAACCCTAAGGTTATCTGTAACCTTCTTCTATAAGAAAAAATGTTGCAGATAACAACACCAACTTGGTCGGTATCTTGTAACTAGTGCTATGGTCTGTCAATCATCTGGATTTGGTGTTATTAACTTTTTAAGAACAATGGATGCATTGTTTTAGAAAAAAAGTGGTAGAACCTAGCTCAGTTAATATTTATAATTTGAATTATTTTACATTCTTCCTAATTGAATCTATGGTTAAAAAGAGGGAGCCATAACTTTGTCGTACTGAAAAAGAATAACTAGATCTAAACATTCGATTTATTATAATTTGTTATGTTTAATTCTGTAGAAGCTTATTTTCTATTATTGGTTCAAACCCTAAATAGTTTCACATAGCTATTGAGAAGTTCTATCCCTAATACAAGCTATTGTAGTAATATATATTTATATTGATATCTATAGATCTTTGTATTAAAAATACATATATTATGGTAATCTATGTATGAGTATTGAATGTTTTCTTAACTTTTGTAATAGTTCTCATAAATTGTTTTCAGAGACTTTTACTCACATAAATAACTATTAGAAAAAACTAGACTAACATTGGAATACTAAAGTAGATTTAAAAAGAACTAAGATAAAAGTACTTTAAAATACCAAGAACAAGAAGAATATCATGTTAATCTAAACTAGTTTAATAGATTAGCTTCTACTAATTTTCATATTCCTTTTCTTTAGAAATAATAAAAGCATTGTAGTTGATAACCTATTCAGAAGAAAATTTCAGATAGGAAAATCTAGATAAGAAAATAAGCTACCAATGTGATAGTTGCAGAATACTAAGCATCCTTTTGAAGTGCAGACATAGAAATAAAGCATCATTATTTAATAGTAATTGGAACCTAAATAATGTGCAGAAGGGGACAAACACCCAAAGGAGATTGTTCCACCCAACCTTCTGATGAAACATCCAAATTACTTGCTTAGGACCCCCGAGCCTCTTCACTGAACCACTAGAAAGATGATATTTGAATATAGACCACACACTAAACTTGTTGCAACTTAACACTAAGTAGCAGACTTAGCTCAACAATTCTACTTTAGCTATCCCCTCATCAAATTCCTTATGTGCATGAGTTTTTAGCTTGCAGTAGTTGCAAGGTTCATTCACTTAGAAATCAGAATGATTTGTGAGCCTCCTGCTCAATTTGATGGTATTTATAATATTTCCTAGGTCTTTGGGTCATTTTTGGAATTAAATTAGCCACCATCTTAGTTCCCTCTCTCAAAGAACATGACCACTTTTTTAGGGATTATGCTCCTGCAAAAGCTAGAAAGTGAAATCCTAGTGCTTCCATTTGTCAACCATCCTTCTACAACTGCTCCTTCCTCCTAGTGGGCCAGTTAACACTAATTTAACACTCTCCCTTGGATAGGTGTCTCCTTTATTTAATTGTTAAAATAAATAACTCTTCAATTATAGTCATCCTCACCCACTTGGTCATAAACTTTACAATAAATTTAACACAAATTTTTTTTTTTTTTTTTTATTTTTTTTTATTTTTTTTTTTTATTTTTTTATTTTTTTTCTGAAATAAATAATAAATATTTATTTTTCATTTTTGGGTATGTTACAATAGGAGGCTCTGATATTACCCAAGCTCCATAGGATGCTTACCATATATTGAAATAGGGCCCTCTCCATCTGTAAGTTCTATATAGACCCATAGTGTTAGGGTTAATCTCTTGAAGGTAGAGAACATCCTCTTATATGTCATGTATTGGTACCTATAATTACATCTCCTAGCATTATAGAGTATGTTAGATTTTTATCATTAAATATACCATTATGATATTAGGATCTTTAACTGAGAGAATAATATGTACATGAATAAAACACAAGCACAACACAAGAGACAAGAGACACAAAGAATTTTCCTCGAGGAAACCATAAAGGAGAAAACCCTGCAACTTCCTCAGTAAGATGATCTACTGATAGCAGCAGTATCTCTCTCTCACTCATGCGCCCCAATGAGTGAGTGTGTGTGTGTCCTAAATAGAGAGACTCACTCTCTATTTATATTCTTCTGTTCACTTGGAACCCACTCCATCATGTCATCCTCACTTAACAATTACTTACTAGAGTCGACATCTCTAGGAGTGTCTAATAACCCTAGTGCCCCACAACTTGTGGGGCCTTTGCCTCCTCCGACCAACAAGGAGGTTTATCCTTAACACAATGGTGGGGACTATTGCCTCGACTTACAATGAATCACCTAGGGTTGACTTCACTAGGATAGTCTAATAACCCAAGGGCCCCACAACTGTGGAGACTTTAACCCTTGACCAATAGGAGGGTTACCCACAATGACTTGACATGACTTTCTCATTATACAAACTTCCTGGAATAAATATCGGGGTATGACATGACTCAAATACATTACAATACATCCTGGAATAAACATTGGGTTACAATAAATAAGAAATACGGATGAATACATTCTGAAGTTACAATTACATCAACAGTCCCTCTTAACTTGGAAGGTATTCTCTCGACATAATTTATTAGCACAAGTATTCTTCTCTATATCATCTGAATCATCATTGAGTTCTCGTCATCTTCGTCTTCAAGTCATATTCATCTGGATCTAGATCATCACTGGATCTAGATCATCATCACTGGATCTGGATCATCATCATTGGATCTAGATCATTACTCGATCTGGATCATCATCACTGGATCTAGATCATCACTTGATCTGGATCATCATTGGACATCATCACTGGATCTGGATCATCATGGCTAGATCATCTTCACTTGATATGGATCACCGCTCGATCTATATCATCGCTCGATCTGGATCATCACAGGTGCTATCTCATGATTCTTCTTGTCACAAAAAGTTCTACAGAGCCAACCCTTTATCATGCTGGTTGTAGGCCTAGCCTCCATGTAGTTATTCTTCAGCACGTATATCTGACCTACTTGTCAAAAAGGCACAACACTCACATCCATCCAGGTGGGAACACATCCTGCACACAATGATGGAAGAGTTCAATACTTCCATCCAGGCTGGAACACATCCTGCTCACAATTATGGAATATTTCCACACTTCCATCCAGGATGGAACACATCCTACTCACAATGATGGAATATTTCCACACTTCCATCCAGGATGGAACACATCCTACTCACAATGATGGAAGATTTATGCACTTACATTCATCCAAGTTGGAACACATCCTGCTCACAATGATGAAAGGGATCTGCACTTACATTCATCCAGGCTGGAACACATCTTGGTCATAATGATGAAAGGGCTCTGCACTTACATCCATCCAGGCTAGAACATATCCTGCTCACAATTATGGAAGGGCTTGCACTCATATCTGATCTTGTAGGAACCAATCCTATAGTCATATCAGAATGGCCCCCAGTCGTTGACTGAGCTACCTGGTAACTGACCAGGTGCCTCCATTCTCCTAAACAATGGCAGTTTCCCTTACATATGATCTGCTCGTTAGAATGGCCAACACTCACATCTGACATGGAAGGAACCTAATCCTTTAGCCATGACAAAATGGTTCAGTCCTTCACTACTACATTTCGATCCAAAATCCGACGGCGCGTGGATTTTTTCTTTTAAACCTACCAAAAATCACAAAGTTAATTTTTTTTTTTGTAGAAGTGGCCACAATCGTTGCTTAACCGACAGTTATTCTCATCACCATCGGTTAAGCGACGGCACGTTAAAGCAAAATAAATTTTTTTTCTGACCATTTTTCTCATACTTTTTCTCTCACTGTCATACAGTTCGATACGGTTCAAAGGCAATCCAGTATACACTGCCAGAACGAGAAACGAAACCTGGAGGGACATTTTACATGTGTTCATTTTAATGTAAATATATGTGTATATGCCACACAAATTCCACGATGGTTCATTAGCTATCCGGGGTTTGCAGTCTTTAGCTATCTCCATTTTTCTCTTCGGTTATTGGTTTTTCAACTCAAAAATGCGGTTGAATTTGCTGGGGTTTTGAGGTTTTTGGAAGGTGTCCTTTCATGGTTGTGCTATAAATTTTTCGGCAAGGTCCGGCAGCCATGACGATCGGCAATTTGGTGGAGATTCTATAGCAGAATGATGGATTGGCAGATCTGTCCCAGCAGCTCCATGAAGCCGTGGTGCAGGAGGGTTTAAAGGGCTTGGCTGGGGTTCTGGCAGAGGGCGTCAAGGAGGTCGACCAAGGGACTAGGGGCTTCTTGCACTGGAGCAATTTGCAGCTTCGGGGGGTCTTGTCTATTACGCAGGCCGTTGTTGTTGCTTGCTGCTCTTTGCGAGGTAAGTTTGTCTGCCCGAATGTCGGGTTCGATTTCATGCCAACTTTAAAATTATGCTTTTTTTCTTTCTCTTGTGTAAATGTAAATAGATTAACACATAATTCATGGAGCAATTCTGCCTCACAATAACTGTAGAATTGTGCAAATGAATGGGTAATTTGTCGAAAAAATTAGGGGGTTTCTACAATTTCTTCCGTTAAGAAGACATGGAAACTTGGAAAGAGGAGAAGAGAAGTTTAATCGAATATCCTAGCATTTAGAATTGTTGGGCATTCATTTAATTTCTTCCCTTGCAACTCTGTGGGGCCGAAGACTAAAAGGCATTGCAATTATTTTATTAAAAGGCAAGACAATTTGATGTTTCAGTATTCTTGGGAAACTTGTATTTTACCAATAAGAACTCTTGTGCAACCACCTAGACAAATGCATTTTGATATTTCAGTCTGTAGGGTCACTTCTGTTGTTTTACCAATGAGAGCTCTCTTTGCAACCACCAACTTTTACAGGTTCCAAGAATTTTTCAGTGTGAAGTTGTGAACTATCTTAGTATCTTTGGCTAAAGACAACAAATTCAAGCCTGTCAAAGTCATGTAATTGCTACAACAGGAACAGAACCCCGCACCTATATTCCTTTATCTTATACATTATATATTGGACACCTACCATCAGCTTAACAATTAATTCTGGATTTGGGAAAACTGAGGATATCTACGATCAAAACTTAAAGTAGATGATTTAGAAGAGACTGTTGGAAGCATAATTTTGGAAGAAATTCTCATCATAATATATATTCTAGCTTGAGTGTTTCTAAACAAGATCTTGACCATCTGTACTTGCCCAGCGACCCAGACACTATATCCTTGGATCTAATGGCTGTATCATTTACCAAGATTTTTGTGCAAGAAATTAAGAATAGTGGGGACCTTTCAACCACTGCATTGACCTAGTTATGTCTTAACCTTTGCCATTTTTAATGATTTATGTGCAAAACAAAAAATATAGTTAGTGGTCTCCAACAACTGCACTGACTTTCATGTGCAAGACTCCATTTCCATTTTTAATGACTTTTGCCCAAGACATTAGCTATAGTTAGTGGTATCCAACCACTGCATTGACCTTAATATGCCCAAGGCTGCCATTTTTAATGGGTTGCTGAATCATTTTCAAAAGATCAGCTGCTCCAAAATGCCTTGTAGACTTTTAAACTTCTACCCAAAACCATCTTTAACTATACATCATTCTTCATCCCCCTTACTGCTTCCTTAACTTCTACAGAGAACTAGCTGTATCTATAGGCTACTCTGTAAAGGATCAGGAAAGAAAAGGAAAAATGCTATGTTGGCACCATGTGGGTTTAACCATCCAGGCCCGGAGTGTCTCCATAAAACACCCAGTCTTCAAAAATATAGTTCATGTAGAATGTGGGGAAAGCATGTTATTGATTTAAGAAGTGAGTAAAGCACAGAAGACGCCAGCTATATTTTAGGACTCTGTCAAATCCATGGCATGCAATTTAATGCATGAAATAATGGACGAATTCACCCAAATCAACTGTAGATTTTATTGGAGCTTATAAAGTATAATTATCTATCAGCAATACTTAGTCAATAATGAAATAGCTTTCTCAGACCATCTGAAAATTTTATTAGAGCTTAGAAAATTTATTATGTGAATACGCTCAAGCAAAAATGGGGAAAAACGCCCAGTTCACTTGTAGCTATTGTTAGAGACCCAAAAATTTGAATTTTCTATTATAAACTTACTCACCGCATGCATTAGATTGTATGCCCATGTTTGTTCTTTTGAATAGCATCATTTTCGATTTTATTTGAAGAATATCCAGCATTTACAAAAACAATCAAGTTGGCATATCTCAAAAAGGTTTTTATTAGTATTGAGTTTCTGTTTTAGGAAGGTTTAAACTTATTACATTACATTATTAACTTATTTATTACAATAATTATTTTATTAATCAAAATTACAACCAACAAAGAGCACATGTAGTTATGGCAAGCAACTATATTTTGCAATATCTAGAGGGAACAATTAATCTTGGCATTAGCTTTACTATGTGCACTTGTAGTGAAGAGCTTCAACAGCTACAATTTTATAATGTTGATTGTGAAGGAAATGGTGTAACAACAGAAAATTTATTTTTTCTTTGTGAAGCAATGAAGCATGGTTGTCTAGGTTACACAAGCAAGGAAAAATTAATGTGATTGAAAAAGGCTGCTGTCAAATGTTGGAGAAACACCAATGTATCCTATGATATTATGAATGACAATCAGAGTTTAATTTCTCCCACGAAGAATTTGATATTTCATGTGAAAGCCAAACACATATGTACACAACATCTTGTTGTGAAAGTGTAAGTTGCTATTTACAACATCATTTTCACATATCATTTGTGAAAGAGCAAGTTGCTAGAAAATAATTGGAGCTTCTGTTTTGCAATTCAGAAAACATAGCAGCACATACCTTTATCATGAACGCCAGCCCTTGTACTAACTTCTATTTACATATAATAAATAGAATGTGTAATTGAAGTCACTCTCAATTGAGAGGGCAGTGGAAGTAAAGACAAATACTAAATATAACCAATATATCATCAATCATACTATTATAAATAAGAGTTATACTTTCTTCATCTACTAGCATGTTTGTATGAATGCTTATTTTGAAGACTATGAAAAAAAGAAGTTAAAACTCACAAGTCACTTAAAAACATTATTCAAAATTTAGGACTTTATAAATACATTCATAAGGGTCAAATAAACTACAATCTCAACTTGCATATCTGTGTTTTGCATTATTTTGCATAGCAATCTAGCATAACATATTGGAAACCAATGTAAAATTGAAGATTATATTCTATTTCCTCAGTCCTTTGTCACAATGTTCTAACTGAAAATCAACAATAGAAAAACTGAAAAGAAAACATTTGGCTTGAGGGTGAAGGAAAGGACGAGAGTTGTTTCTCTTTACTATATTCAGAACAATATCTATTAATCCACTAAATTCCATTTATGGTATTAGCCTAGATAAATAAGAAAAGAGAAGAAGATGCATTCTACTTATGTTACTGTACACCATATTCAAATAGGACCCACTTAATTATATCTCCAAGTTAAGATGAAGTATTGGCATAAGACTTTGCTTCTACTTATGTTACTGTATTGTCTCTAGTGCCCAAATCAGAAGTAGCTTTGGCTGCCTTGTTCAAAGCTCCAGAAACCATAGAGGCTCCTGAAGCAAAGTAACTGCTGTTGATAGCTACTATTCCTGCAGTGCATGCTGCTTGCCCGGCCACAATCAAGGCTGCTAATGATTTCTCCCCAACGAACTTGCCAACAGTTGTCACCGTGGCTGCAGCAGTGTTTAGGACTTGATACTTCTTGTCTAACTCATTGGCTTTGCTTAGTGTGTCCTTTCCTAAGGTATATCCTGTAGAAAGCATTGTTGTAACTGCATTTACTGCCTATCCAACAGATGCATTCTACTTATACTCCATCTATAATTCCTTGACAGCTGATTTCTGAAACTAGATACAGGCTCCTATTTTGAAGAGATATTCGGCTCAATTATCAGTGACAGCACTCTCTAGTTTTGTTGCAAGCATAGAATCTGCCCTAATTTCTATAATCTACGAGCATAAAAAGCCCAATCTCTGGGATATTCTTTCATCAACTGAAAGCTGTGGCTGTAGCATTAGTAAAAGAGCACTGATATGTTCTTCATTAAGTTGGTGACAGGCTTCTTTGTAAATAGAAGAATGCCAATCTGGAGAAAAAATGCACTCTTTAATAAAACTAAGCACTTCAACAGCTCCTTGTAAAGGAATATTACTGGATTCAGAAACACTGTCATTTGTAGAGCAGGGCTGTTCATGTCCATCAGAGATGACTACTTGCCTGCTAGCCTCTGAAAACAGATCTCCAAAGACATAGGGTTTATATAAATTTATATCAATGCTTTGTTCTTTCATAGGGTTTTTGTTCTTTCATGTTGAGAGTTTTAAAGTTGCCCATATTCTGGGCACATATCATCACAAAGAGGTGTACCTTTGACTGATTGAACTAATACTAATCCAACCCAAATGGGAATTATTTTTGTCCATTTCCATCTGGGATTTGGTTTTCCCTCTTTTTTGCTTGACAGGTTTATTTTCATATCACTTTTCAACCATCATATTTTTTCATTTTTGAGCTCAATTGCAAAAGTTGAGTATGTGTGCTTCAACTTTAAAACTAATACACAACAGCGCTGCTGATGAGGAGAACATTGTATATATAGCTTCAACTTTAAAACTAATACACAACAGCGCTGCTGCTGAGGTGACAGTGCATACTTGCTTTCAAAGTCTTGATTGAACCCATTTGGATTAAGAGCCAGAGTGGGACCTAAAGTGTACTGTGGATGCCCTGGGATAGTTTTCCCTTCAAGGGGAATATCTCGGGGAACAACACCATCTTCATAGAATTCCAAAGACGTTAATTTTATGCACAAATTCAATTATAATCAATAAATTTGTATTAGAAGGTTGCAAATATCTATGAATTAGTATAGAAATATTTTTTATCTTTGTTGAATTAAGCAAACAAGTAATGCCAGATTATAGTAGTTTTGTTTGTTTAAATGTTTGGCCTTTCTTGGTTGGCTTAAATCTGCACATAACCTCATTTCAGACATCATTTTTCCTGGACTACCCAATGAGATTGCATTGGATATCTTAGCCAAAGTTCCAAGGTTAATGCATTAGCAGCTCTTAGCAGTCTCCAAGGTATGGAAAACTGTTTTATCCTCCCAAATTCTTAGCTGGAATTCATCATCAGAAGGGCTTCCGAAAGACCATTTGTATGTAAACTTAATGTTCTCTGCAATTGGGGAAGTGGGTCTCTTTGCCTATTCCTTCGTCGGAGTTCTTGAATGATGGATTTTGTAGGGACTGTGCTGTGGTGGATGGTAAGCTCTATGGGATGTGTTATGTGGGTTTGGGGTTTGTTTTTTATCCCATTTTGTCCACGATCAAAACAGTCAGCAGCGGTGATCCTGTTGAGAGAAGCCACTGTCATGGCATCCAAGTTCTTTTTTCAACCTGGAAGAAATAGTGACATGAAAAATGTACTTTTTTAGCTTTGTACCAACTCATTAGGATTTATCCTTTCTTATTTACTTGTTTTAGTGTGTCCAACTGTCATTGTTGTGAGTGCTTGAACTGTATCGAATTCTATTGATAATCATGAATTATATGTCCAACCAAGCTTTCAATCAAGTTCTCTGCTTGCTGGAATTGGTATTGAGCTCTCACGATTTTAACATTTTCAAGGTTGTCTCCTTTATTTCTCGACCCAAAATAACTTTCCCATATCTGTCTCCACTAAATTAATATTGAGCTAAGAAGCTCTTTCTTAGATACAGAAACTGAGTTTTTGAGTATGTCATTTCTCATAATCTTTGGATATGACACTAGAGATTTCACTTATCCATCTTTATAAGGTTTCTAGTTTGGACTTTTGATCACCACTCATATTTACTATTTAGATATTAAGACATTTTTCAATGTATCTATATCGGTTTCCATGATTCATCTAGTCAGAGTAGCCTTATACTCTGTTTTCCCAACATAATTATTAAAAAAAACGGTTCTCTATTAGAATAACTTTCAAATATTCCTAAAATGATCTGAAAGATCATTTTGGGCAATGCATGCATCAAATTGTTCTTTATATCTTCTTGCAGGTTCTTCCTTCAAGGACACACCCTCACATGCAAATGAACTTGAACACTGTTGTATTTATGACTACTGACGTTTCTGGAAAACAATGTTGATGCATCTTCTTCACTTGTGTCTGTAGATTAAAGCTGCAGTGACAGCTCTCCGCAACACCCGTGGACTGACATGGCCTGAAAACCGCCACAAACCAGGAACAAATCAAGATCTGCTTGATTGGCTTCAAGCTATGTTTGGATTTCAGGTAATTTGTTTTCAATTTACTTCAAATCTGCATGCAACTCTCTAAATACTGGTTTTAGATTCAAGGCAAAAATGTATATTGATCTTTTGGAGTTTGCATTGTTCTAAATTCTTTTATTGACTTATTGTGTGGAGACTGGAACTTTGTGGCTTAGTAAATTGATGAATGATGTGCAGAAGGACAATGTAGCTAATCAGAGGGAGCACTTAATTTTGCTTCTTGCCAATGTACACATACGGAAGACCACAAAACATGAGCCACTGCCAAAGGTTCTCTATGTACCATTGAACTTGATTATCTTTGATGCTACGCTAAGACATTTCCTTTCACAAGGATATTGATTTGAACATGAAAATTATAGATAATGATGCTGCTCTTTTGTGTGCTTTCAGTTGGATGAGCATGCCCTGAATGATGTTATGATAAAGTTATTTAAGAACTACAGGAAATGGCACAAGTATTTAGGGCGAAAATCCAGCCTTTGGTAAGATTTGTGGACTTTTGTGGTGTTGTAAAGCTGTTGATGTTTAAGCTTCCATTTATTATTGGCAATATTTTCATGAAGACTATCATATCATGTGCAATCTTAACTTAGGGAAAATATTGAAATGGAATTATTTGTGATTTTAAGGTGTAGATACTTAGGGAAAACATTGAAATGGAATTATTTGTCACATGGAACTTTAATAATTGTTCTGCGAGCATTGTTTTGAAATATTTATTCCAAAAAGATGCCAGTGGGATTCATTCTATTGTTTTGTTGAAGTACATGTTACCAAACATCCAACAGGAAATGCAACAGCAGAAAATTCTTTATATGGGACTATAT
Organism: Pseudotsuga menziesii; assembly: GCA_001517045.1. Lineage (NCBI taxonomy): Eukaryota > Viridiplantae > Streptophyta > Pinopsida > Pinales > Pinaceae > Pseudotsuga > Pseudotsuga menziesii. The sequence continues at coordinate 24,900 of LPNX010827834.1, read as the reverse complement.
CTTCTCATTTGGGGTGAAGCTGCAAACCTACGGTTTATGCCAGAGTGCCTCTGTTATATCTACCATCATGTATATGAGTCTCACATTTTCTCTACTATGATCATTTATCTTTAAATCATTGTTCCATTAGTGTTGAGTCCCAAATGGTATCTTCTCTTCTTGCTCATTTTCCCTAAATTGTTGGTGGCAGTTTAACATTTTATACAATCATGTTTCCAATTGTTGCCTTTTTTATTTTCTTTAGTTCTTTAGGCCTGTACACACATATAAGGAATTAATCAAGGGAGTATTCCAACCTGTTATTAAACCACTATAGATCCCCTAAGAATCCATAACAAAAAAGTCCTAGTGCTTTAACAATTTCCTAAGTTCAGTAATCAGGTTATCACCAACTCCCATAGATTGCTGGAGGTTAGCTCATAGGGTTTGGTATTGAAGTCAGAAAGTTGTAAAAGTAGTCATCTTGTTTTCATCCACAAAACATTAGTAAATGGCATTTAAAAAAATATTTGAATGTATTTTATACCCATAGAAACTGTTTGTCCGATGTTTGAAAATGGGCCATGTCTTATATTTGATAGCAATATGAGCAAATATGTTTCCAATTTGCATTTTTATCATAAGTCAGATGCTAAATTGTTCATACCAAGTAAAAGATGTTTGGATGAGTGCATGTTGCAGGTTTAATGTTTGATGATCAAGGTGGAATTTGGTCACCTGTTGCTGAAGGATACGCTGGAAAACCTTTACATAAAATGAACTTGTACCAGTTGAGTAACGAGTTAGGTCACAACTTCTGTACTATACGTTCAATACAGAAGACTTCAAACATGGATAAAAACTGTTGAAAAATAAAAAGGGAAAATTGCCCAATTTTAAAAATATGAAAAGTAATAATAATTTTGCCAACAATTTAAAATCTCTGGCTATCATGGAGATCTAGCCAAAGTACAGAGAAAAAATGCATAAGTTAAAACTTAAAACTTTAGGGTTAGGGTTCAGCAGACAAAATAAAGTGTTTTTGACCCTAGTTTGAAGTCTTGTCTAGTTGACAGAACCATTAACTGACTAGGCCATTCCCAACCCATATAAAAACCAGGCACCTAAAATAAAATGACTGTTTTCTCTATAATGAAAACAATCATGAAGATGAGTAAAGAGAAGAAAATATTTCAAAGTGTTGATAGTCAAACCAAAAATAAGGACTCATTGAGCTTGAGCTAACAAAAAGTTCGAGAAAGTCACAACTGTAAAACAAAAATTTAAATGCATTACCTTGCCAATGGAAGATATATCTAAATTGTAAATGGCACATATTTTAGTAGGTAGGAAAATATTGCCCATGATTGCCTTCATTATTGTTCATTGGCTATGGCCATCATTGTGTAAAACCGTTGTTCATGAGGAAACCCTTTTAGTAGGTAGGAAAATATTGCCCATGATTGCCTTCATTATTGTTCATTGGCTATGGCCATCATTGTGTAAAACCGTTGTTCATGAGGAAACCCTTTTAGTAGGTAGGAAAATATTGTACAGGAGTGTCCTCTTTATTGTTCATCGTCTATGGTCTTCATTGTGTAAAACTGGTGTTTCATGAGGGAACCCTTTTTTGTATACTGTAAATTATTACTCTTGTAGGCTGCATAGAATTTTTAGCTCTTTGCTCCTAACAAGTACTGAAAATCGTGCTTAAGATTGTACATATCTTTCACTACAGCAATTCAACTACAGGAGAACTGCTGGTTATGTTATATGATTTAATTCTAACCAATGAATCATTTTTCAACATGCAGGATACATATCTTTCTCACAAATTAATATGGCTTTCAGCTTGCCTTCATATAATATGTATTTTATACCAGGACAATCAGATCAAGTTCCGGATGTGCTAGATGTAGAATCAGCACAAGCAGGTAACCAACAATTTAGGGGACTACTAGGCCCTGTGGCAATACTTTGGGACATTGAGAATTGCCCTGTTCCTGGGGAAGTTTGTCCAGAGGATGTAGCAGGTAATATTAGGATGGCACTTGGGTTGCATCCTATGGTTAAAGTTGCTGTCACTATGCTCTCAGCATATGGAGATTTTAATAATTTTCCTCGAAGGCTGAGAGAAGGTTGTCAAAAGACTGGAGTCAACCTCATTGATGTTCCCAATGGAAGGAAAGATGCAGCAGATAAAGCCATTTTAGTAGATATGTTCTTATTTGCTCTTGATAATCCTCCTCCCTCTACTATTTTTTTAATTTCAGGAGATGTGGACTTTTCTCCTGCTTTGCACAAACTGGGGCAACAGGGCTTTACAATTGTGCTTGCTATTCCAGCTGGAGTGGGTGTCTCATCTGCACTACACAATGCTGGTCGATTTGTTTGGGATTGGCCAAGTTTGGCTCGAGGGGAAGGCCTTGTGCAAGCAAAATCCTTATTGCCTCGAGCACCAGATTTTGCCGGTTATCACATTGGTTGTTTTTCAGGTGGTGATTATGATCCCAAAAATGAAGAAGCTCTTGTGTATAGAGGAGTCTCCCATAATGGATACAGCATTGAAAATAATTCAAACCAAATTTATTCTTTCATAAAAAATAGCAATAATGATATGGGAATGCATTCAAAGGCAACACAATATCCAGCTCCTGTTTCAATGGCTCTAGCTTTGTATCCAGGTAAATCTTCTACACTGCAAAGGAATCAAATAGCTAGTGTCAATTCGTCTGTTCTTAATAAACCCATGCAGGCATTATCTGTAACAGATTCCGGTCAACATGGAATGCCTTCAAATGACACAATTGCAGGACACGCTTCGTATTTCTGGGTGCAACCTGGTGACATTCAAGGATTGAAGAGACAGATTGTCCACCTTGTCAATACATATGGAGGAATTTTGCTTCTTACACGTGTTCCATCTGAGTATCGTAAGGTCTTTGGGAGACCTTTATTTCTAGAAGAGTATGGTTCTTATAAATTAGTTAATTTGATAGAAAATATGCATGACGTCTTCGCTATTGAAGGAAAAGGAAACAATAAATTTTTATGTTTAAGAGTGTTAGCAAATAAGTTCTTACAAGGTAAAATAAATGATAACTCTTCTACCAAGGATTCAGGAGATGTGATTAGGAAGGAAGAACATACTGGAAAGTTAGACAAGGGAAAAGGAGTCCAAGAATTCACAGATTCGGGTGCTTGTAATGACTTACATGAAGACTTTGATGCATTTAGCATAGAAGCAAACCTGGCTTCATATTCAGATGAAGGTTCAGGCGATGAAAGTGGAAGTGAACAAGATGAAGAAGATAGGGAGACGATGAGCATTGCTTGAACAACCTTACCAATACTGCACTGCACATGCTTTTATATATATATTTTTTTTAAATAGTCACAAGCGTCGCTTAAGCGACGGTTCCAGAGATGTCGCTTTTTCGACTCTTAGCCTTAAAATCCGTCTCTTATCCGATGCTTCTAACTATCGCTCTTTCAACGCTTATGTTATTATCCGTCGCTTATCCGACGCTTCTTGCTGTCGCTCTTTCGACGCTTATGTTATTATCCGTCGCTTATCCGACGCTTCTAGCTGTCGCTCTTTTGACGCTTATGTTATTATCCGTCGCTTATCCGACGCTTCTAGCTGTCGCTTTTACGACGTTTTTTCTTAATATCCGTCGCTTATCCGACGGCAGGAATGAGATTTTCTTAAAAAAATTTCACTACCGTCGAAGAAAAGCTGTCGCTTAACCGACGCTTATTTTTTAACCGACGGTTACTTAGGTGTCGCTTAACCGATGGGTAATCAGGTGTTGGAAAACCGACGCCAAGTTTTCGACGCTTAAAAAAAAATCAAAGTGTCGTACATGCGACAGGGAAGTGTCGAAAATCCGACATGAGGGCCGTCAAATTTTTGGTCAAAATGTAGTAGTCAAGTGGGAACACATCCCTCTATCACATCAGAATGGCTTCTCATTCCTAGACTGAGTTTTCCTCATAAATGACCAGGTACCTCCATTCCTAGAGTGGCAGTTTCCCTTACATCTGTCCTACTCGACAGAATGGCCAGCACTCATATCTAACATGGAAGGAACCAATCCTCTCACCATGACATAATGGCTCAGCCCTTATATCTGACCTACTTGTCAGAATGGCTATGGATCTCAGCACTCATATCTGACATGGAAGGAACCAATCCTCTCACTATGAAATAATGGCTTAGCCCTTATATCTGACCTACTCGTCATAATGGATATGGATCTCAGTACTCATATCTAACATGGAAGGAACCAATCCTCTCACCATGTCAGAATGGCTATGGGTCTCATCACTTTCCCTTGGAGGAAACCTTGATCTGGAGAACACCAAGCTTCTCCCTGAAGTACTCAAACTTCACTCTGGCCAATGGCTTCATCAACACATCAACTATCTATTCCTTCGTCACAACGTATTGGAGCTTCACTAGTCCCCTCTACACCATATCCCTGATATAGTGATACTTGATCTCAATATGCTTCGACTTGTCATGGAACACTAGATTATTTGACAACTTCATGCAACTCTGGTTGTCCCAATGTATATAAGTAGCATCCATCTGGAGATCAAATAAATTATACAGTAGGTTTTGCAGCCATACTGCCTCACAACTAGTTGAACAAGCTTCAACATACTTTGCTTTAGCTGTACTCAGTGCCGCATAGGATTGCTTCCTGCTAAACCAAGAGATCACACCTGATCCCATACTGAAGCAACACCCTGAAGTGCTCTTCCTATCGATGGCACGCTTTCCCAATATGAATCAGCATAACCTTCCAGGTTAATCTTTTGATTCACATCATACTTGAGCCCATAATCAACTGTACCCCTCAGGTACCTTAGAAAATGCTTTGCAACAATCAAGTGAACATGTCTCGGATCTGTTAGGAACTGGCTCAAGGTGTTCATAGTAAAGAAAAATATCTGGTCTTGTGTTCATCAGGTATATCAAGGACCCAATCATTTGACAATACATTGTAGCATCAACTGTCTTGGATGAAGCATAACTCAATAGCTTCATGTTCGATGCCATAGCTGTGGTCATGGCCTTGCAGTCAATCATCCCGAACCTCTTCAAGATCTCTACTGCATACTTCCTTTGTCCAAGGAATATTCCATCCACATTCTTCCACACCTCCATGCCTAGAAAAATAGTGCATCGACACATAACAGGAGCATCATTGGTCTTCCACCTTCAACCTTGAAGCAAAGGTTGGAATTTTCTTTACTCTCAATAAAGCCTATAGTCATCAGTAATCTATCCATCTTGTCCTATCATGTCAAACCTTAGATCTTCTGCAGTCACTCCCTCTAAAGCAAAGCATCATACTCCCTCTGTCTTTCGTACTCTATGCACTGAAACATTCTGTATCAGAGTGACAAGTAGCCTCCTATGCTACTAATATTCTATGTGACCATCTAGTGTATAGACTTGCATGTTCAACCTTGTAGCAAAGGTTAATATCTTCATCAAGCTCATCATATATGTGTTTAAACTCTTACTGGCTACAAATGTCTCTTTGTAGTCTAGGCCTTCTTTTCATGATAAGCCTTGTGCTACGAATCTTGCTTTGTATCCCACGATGTTTCCATCTACTGCATGATGGAACTACGAAATTCCCTTCATGTATCAATACTGCATCCTAGACATCATTCTTCTTGAACTGGAATTCTTCATAGCTTGAAGGTTTTTCATCAATGATGTCGTTGTATTCGTCATATTCATCTTGAATTGTCATCACTTGTTCTTTGGAACAAGTCTCATCCTTCTTTTCTTGTAGGCGATTATGTATGTTATCTTTCCTACAAGTCAAATGCATTTGTATGGTTAGAAACATTTCATAAGGAATATTCATACTGGAAAATTCTTATGCATAAATATGTGATCATGCAACTTCTTTAGCCAATACAACATTCATTCATATCTCACGAAACTTTTCTAGATGCCTTCCATCTCTACCAGGACAACATTGAGATTGTGCACTAATCCAATATGTCATCAAAGAGGTTTCATTCTAGATAAGTAGCAATAAAGAGTTTGTATAGCACCATGAGCTACTTACCCATCACATGAATATTAGTAGTATACTGTCATTAATGCAAACATCCCATCATGCATAATACATCAACTAAATATAAACAAATGAATAACAAAACAATATCATGAAATGGCAATTGAATACTTATATTTATTTGTTTTGTGGGTAGACTCATTCTTGAGCCTTCAGCTTCATCGTCTTCTTCATTCATAATAGCATCATTTCTTATCCAAAAGCTAAGATGGATAAGAGGTTCTTCAATAGTTCATATCTTCATATTCCTCATCGCTTGGGGGATCTTCTTTGGATGGTAAGAGCTTGATCTTCAATTGCTCCCACCTTCTCTTCTCAAGGTTCTTCTTCTTGTGTGTTCTCTTCCCAGAGTCTACTGAAATTAATCACACATTCCTTGCATGAATGAATCCCATGATCCTAGGAAGCCATCCAAGGTGGCTATCACCACTTCTGCATTCTTCACTTCTTATTTTACCGTTTCAAGTTGTTCTTTGATTTGAGAGACCCTAGTAAAGTATGACTGTATGGTCTCTGCATTTTGGATCTTCACATTCTTCAAGTGAGTTCGTAAGGTCATATTCTGATATATGTCCTTCCCTTCAAATAGCTTGGTTAAGGAAGCAAACATCTTCCGTTTCTTTAAGGAAGACACTTGTAGTACAAGTTGATCAACAATGATCTTCTTGGCCTTGACCAAGTTCTTCTTTTGTAAGGCTTCTAACCTCATCTCCCTCTGGAACTGGAACCTCTCTACTCATGTAGGTGTCCAATTCATTTTCTTCAGAGAGATCATATACTTCCATACTTGGAAGTTGTCAACTTCACCAAGCTTATCATCAAGTTGATCATCAAGCTTATGTGATAGATAACTTTGAAATGAGAACCTCAAATGAAAATAGCAAAGGATTAGATCTTACCGATTTGAGGTGTCTGTCCTGGTTCTGGAGGTGGCTGATCTAGGGTTTGTCATAGAAATCCTAATTTTAAAAACTTAGAATATTTCAGATCCGATTGGATAGACAGATAGATATCTTCAAATGGATCTTTCCAATGTACTCCTTTTTTGAAAACAGTGGAGGGAAGCTCCAGGAACAGGAAGCCCTAGTTTTCCAATTTCTTCTGCAAAAATGCCTGTCACTATTTCTATGATATCTCCCAAAATTACCGCTCATCTGTGTCTAAAACTTCATACTGAGGTATCCTCTCATGTAACTATTCCAACACCATAGGATTCATCAGAATTTTTTTTACCAATTGGGACTTATGATCCTTTTCCAAAGGTGACCTGTTACAGGACTATCCAGAAGAGCAAAGTTGTACGGACTCCACATGTCACTGTTTCATCTTCTAGGTCTGAACATTGGACCATAGAAATTAAATTATGTGCTATTTTTGGAACAACTTCAGGAATTCCATTTGGACCTCTGTAGCCCAAGCTATATCAATTCTCCCCAGGTGTCTTGTTTATCGATGATTTCTGGAAGAGGATGGAACCCTAACGTGGAGGGATCATATATCCCAGAATATAGTACTGAATATGAGGCTAAATTTTGGACATAGTGTTCATTAAAATTGTATATTCAGCCCCTGCAATTTTTATCTCCTGCACCTTCTCCAATCTCAGGATATAGAGAATGTACCAAAAATTAGCCGTTTTAGTATTTAGGGTTTTCCTAGCTCGAGGTCAAACTAGGGTTTGAATTTCCCAGAGTTTCACTCAACCAAATTTCTTATTCTAGGTCTCTAAACTTCAATTTTGATGAGGAAAAAAATCCTATGTCAGGCTCACTCAAAAATTCCTCTTCTGTAGAAAGCCCTACTTTCCGCATCGAAAATTGAAAATGCTCGCAATCAAATTCCGCTTCAATAGAAAGATGTGCCCTTCAATGGAGAGTCAGCCTAGCATACTTTTGCTGATGGATTATGGAGAGAGACCCAAAAATTAAGTATCCCTAGCTTCTACAGCTACATAATTTCTTCTTCTCAGGTTAGCTCTGATAACATGTTAGATTTTTATCATTCAAGCTACCATTATGATCTTAGGATATTTAGCTGAGAGAATAACATGTACAACAATAAAACACAAGCACAACACAAGAGACAAGAGACAGAAAGAATTTTCCTCTGGGAAACCATAAAGGAGAAAACCTTGCAACTTCCTCAGAGATAGAATCAACACCAAAGGTAAAACTGGAAAATAGTAAGATGATCTCTCGACAGCAGCAGTCTCTCTCTCTCACATTGGGAGAGATTCTCCTCTCTCACTCATGCGCCCCAATGAGTGAGTGTGTGTGTGTCCTAAATAGAGAGACTCACTCTCTATCTATATTCTTCCCTTCACTTGGAACCCACTCCATCATGTCAGTCTCACTTAATAATTACTTACTAGAGCTGACATCTCTAGGAGTGTCTAATAACCCTAGTGCTCCACAACTTATGGGGTCTTTGCCTCCTCCGACAAACAAGGAGGTTTATCCTTAACATAATGGTGGGGACTATTGCCCTAAATTACAATGACTCACCTAGGGTTGACTTCACTAGGATAGTCTAATAACCCAATGGCCCCACAACTGTGGGGACTTTAACCCTTGAGCAATAGGACGGTTACCCACAATGACTTGACATGACTTTCTCATTATAGAAACTTCCCAAAATAAACATTGGGGTATGACATGACTCAAATGCATTACAATACATCCCGGGATAAACATCTAGTTACAATACATAAGAAATATGGATGAATACATTCCGAAGTTACAATTACATCAACAGAGTATTGGTAAATATCTCTGTAGAATTCAAGGTAGGTATGCCCATCTTAATGAAGTGAAAATATTGATGAATTTGGAGGAAATTAACATATGACAATGAAAGTATACCAATATTCAAGGGCACTCCCCTACCTTGAATCCACATGTATCTCGCATCCCCGTCTGATGCAATCTCTGAAACCCTATCCCATAGGGAAACGTGGATAAGGAATCCAACACTCCCTAAACCTCGAACACCTGTGTTGAGGCCTGGAAAATTCCAGGTAACAATAGTTAGGGATTCTCCCCAATAAACGTTCCCAACAAGCCTGTTACTATTTGGTATGGGGAATCCATCTGGTTTACGGTTCGGCTACCATAGGTCAAGTAACAAATTAAAATGTTTTACCGATTACGGCTCGGTCCATCGTGTATATGTTTTGTTTTTTGTGTTTAAGTTATGATGTGCAAGTTCCTATCTAAAAATTCAAATGATATAGATAACGAGGAGTGTCACAATGTCATGCGCAGGTTCTTACCTCTCATATTACCTCTCTTGCATCTAAATCACAAACAGTAAGAAACTCATTTTAACTAACTAAACTATCCCTAGGGAGCATAATTATCAGTTATCAATGAGTAATGTATTTATGTGCATGTATTAGGAAAAATTATAGATAGCTATTATTTATTTCAGAACACATGAACATTATTAGAAATATGAACAACACGATAGCTTATTATTAATTGCGACCTTCATTACTCACAGTCGAAATTTCACAGAATAAACTAGAAGACATTCATAACATGAACAGATATTCAATGCGTTAGAACAATCTCACAGTTAATGGACATAAGCTGAAAACGAAATAGTTCACATTCAATTTATCCATAGCAAATCATTTGAAACATTCCACCAAACTTTCTCGAGTAGAACTTGTAATTCTTTATTGTAAAAGGAAGTAACTCTTCTGACAATATACTCTCAAAAATGGTTTCGGAAAGAAGTCCCTTCTACATCTAAACTCTCTTTTATTTATACAAAAAAGAAAAACCTTTGGGATACCCCTCGATGACTTTTGGGCTTCCCTAACCTTTCAGTTCCAAAATTTGTCTTGTATTATGTGGTCATAATTTATACAATATATTACATTTTAAATCAAAATTTTATAGAACACTTTATGAAGAGTGGCCAGCTTGGTCGTTAATGAACTTTTTCCATGCCTGGGCCTCCACTGCTATGCTTTCGAAATGAGAAGGTTCAAGAAAACAAATATTTATCTCATATTTGGCAGCCTAGTTCCTGAGCCCTTATATCCTTGCTGGACTCAGATGTAGCTGATCTTCTAACAGATGAATACTCACAGCTGCATGTTCCACTGTATTCTTTAAAATTCATTCATCTAGATCCTTTAACTGTTGCATCTCCTTCAACAACTGGAGCCTTCTTATTTTGTCTTTTAGACATATCTCCTTTGCAGCAATCACCCTGTCATAAACATAGCATTTTCTTAGTACACTTAGCTTTTACCAAGTAAAACAATAATAAAAATTCAACTGTATCAATCTATTTACCTCTTCCATATGCATTCTAAAAATGAACTATACATAGTATTAATGCATGAAAAGAAAAATGACAAGGCAAAAGGCAATTCTGCAGGTTGTGCTTAAAACCGTCTAAGTCCACTGTTTGTAACCAAAATCAAAACCTTGATAGAAAATATTCCTCATCTTAATCTGAGTCGCATCTGAACTAACTCAAACTCCTTCGATAAAAGCATGAACCACATTGTCGCCACTACTAATCTCCAAAACACTAGACTCTATACTGTGCTCCTCATCGTGGAAAACCCTAACTAGACCAAAACATTGAAAACCTTCGCTATCCCACAAATATAGGGTAAATGCATACAAACATTTAACCCCCCCCCCGCCAAAGAAAAAAAAATGTCACAACTCACCATTTTACCCTAGATATTATGGATGTATATAGAGGAGATAAACATTCTTTATATGAACAAACCTTCCCATGGAAAAAACCTAGCCAGTAGAAACCTACGCAGGGAAAACCAATAAAAATCAACAACAAGGTCATGGATTGCCTACCCAGAAAATGTTGTGCAATAGACAAGATGACCCAAAACCTCCACGGTAGCACGCCAACGAGTGGAATTCGGACAGCTAGGCACGTGAAACAGTTCAATTGACAAGTACTGGAGCAAAAACGTGAGTTTCAACACGGATAAAAGATAAAATAATGCTCCCCATGTATATAATCCCTATGGTGAAAAATATTCAATGGGAAAACCCTATCGACAGTTGAAAACACTAAACATCGGGAGGATAGTCTGATTGACAGCCACAACGACAAACTTACAAACTACTATGGATCCGTGATAGCATAAAACCCATCGATGATCGGAAGCTCTAAAGGCTAAAGGAAGAAACTCCAAATCTTAACATTTTCGAAGTGTCAGCGATGCCAAGCACTATCGGCAGTTGAAAACACTAATCTTTGGAAGGATATTTTCATCAACAGCCACAATGGCAGACTCACAAAAAACTATGGTTTCGCAACAAAATTTGAAGTCTGTCGGAGATCGGAAGCTCTAACCGCTAAAGGTTGACACTTTAAACCTGAATGTTTCTATAGTGTTAGTGATTCCAAGCACTATCATCGTGATGATTGTGTATCAGAGATTGAAACCGAAAACCTTTAATGCATCGGAACTTCAAACAACAACACTCTTCGCAGTGTCAACGATATAAAAGATATCATTGTGACTTACTCTTTTACAAATTACCGGAACCTGGGTTACTTAAACCTTCGGTATCGGTGAGTGGAAAGACTATATTCGGGTCACTTATCAACCCTCTTTCGAAACATCGGTGACGTAGAGGACAAGTCCTCCGATCCAATATTGAAACTCGTACCGATTACGATAAAAACAAGGTCACTGACAGTCAAAACAATCAATTGAGGAATAAAACAAAAAGGAGATAAAAGCCACGGATCAGCAACAAACATAACTATCCATCGGGACGTTTACCATTTACCTTTCGAAACATCGACGACATAGAGGCCTAATACCCCATCTCATTCTTTAATAGACTCCCAACAATGAGAAAAAAATCATCGAAAAATCAAACATTAAGCTATAAAAATAAAACAAAACTCTACAGTCTTCTATGTTTTTGACCTCAAAGATCAATTTAAGTGGAAAACACTGGACTTCCAGGACATATTTAAAGAAATCAAACAAACCTGGGCTAGACAAAATCGAAAGGAGGGTCCAAAATTTTAAAAAATTTGGGAAAAAAGGTTGCATCTGCAACAATTGGCGACTACCTGGTGAAGACAGATATTTGGACAATATATTCTTTGATCAACAAATTGTTTTGACAATACCAACCTATTGAATTCTTCAAGATATCTGGATTTCCCAAATGGAAGATAAATGTACTTTAATCATTGATGATAGTCCAATTCGGGGAATAGGGAACCAAGATTTCAAAGTCTAGATAACTCTTTTGAGGCCAAGAATATGAGTTTCATTTTTTACCTCTGTCTTTGGGTAGCTACCATCTTAGAAACCACAGGATTGTAACATATGGTAAATAGAAATATTCATTTGTTCCTCATTCCCATGCCATTTTGCACTTTTGTACTTTTGGACGTTTGTACTTTCTTGAGTCCTCCTGCATGCCTTCTTTCTGAAATTTTTTATTCAGGATCCTCTATCCATAGTGTCCTTTTGTGTGAGATGTATTTATTTTTCAGCTCACAGACGGAGAAGAACTTCAGGAATCTTGCACTCATATGGTTTAGTACTTTGTCTTGGTACATATTGCTTTATTAGGATATTTTGACTCTTATTTTCCTTTTCGATTTCAATTCTTGGCATGGGACCATTTAAATATAATATACTATTTACCCTGCTTCCTCTCCATGGGTCTTTTGCTGTCACCCCCTAAGACATTTTTTTAATGTGAGATGGATGGAGCCTTGAAATAGTATTCCAAACCTTTTGATCCTGAGTTCTTTTATACGGATTAAGTAGTACTTCAATGTGTTCATAACCGTTTACGAAAATTTCTAAACTAGAATAAGTTATTTCAAATAAATTAATAGTACACAGTCTTGTAATCAAATATTTTAGTTAATCCATAATTTTGATGAAATCCATGCAACCAAAAGTTGTGCTTCTTTATTACAATCAATCAAACCCTAACTATAACAAACAAAAATAAAACAAAACAATCAGTTTATTTATCTACAAGATAACCAAGAAATAAAAATCAAGAAAAATAAGGTTTGAGAACTAAACCATTAACTGGTAAGTTCTCTTCCCACCACTGTAAGTCTTGAAACTTGTAAGTTGAGGGGCCAAGCTTTGCTTCAATTTGCAAAGTACCTACCCATAACTGTTGAAACTTAGTGTGCTTTCCCTTTTCATTGTGTGGATGATCCCACTTAAGAACTAGGTCTCCTACTTCAAATTCTTTGTTCCCAGCTTTATGCTTATCAAACCAACATTTCACTACTTCTTGTTGATTCTTAAATCTTTATTTGGCTTTAGACCTAGACTCTTTCGACTTCAAAAGATTATAGATTCTGATCTGTAGGATTTCATTATCGGTACCTCTAGATTCATGAGCTATTATGGAAGATGGTAATAGAATGTTGGCAGGAAGAATAATTTATTTTCCATAAATAAGCATGTATGGTGACACATCTAAGGAATTCTTATGTGTGACTCTATAAGCCCAAAGAGCATTAGGTAACGCTAAATTCCAACTTCTTTGATTTTGTATTATGGTTTTCTTTCAAATCCTAATCAAATTTTTGTTTGTATATTCTGCCAAACCGTTTCCTTGTGGGTAATAGTTTGTAGAATAATGCAACTTGATTCTTCTTTCATTAGCAAATGTAGTTAATCTAATAGAAGAAAAGTAAGTAGAATTATAAAAAATTAGGGAAATTGGAACCCCAAACTTGGTCATAATGTGATCTTGTAATAAATCCATTACTGCATCTTCATTTACTTTACGTAACGGAATTCCCTCGACCCATCTGGTGAAGTAGTCAGTTTCCATCAAAATATACTTGTGCTACAAGGAATAATTTGGGTTTATTTCTCCAATAATATCAATTCCCCATTGGTCGAATGGTTCAGTTATCATCACTAGTTTTAAAGGTCCTACTACTTTAGCTTGTCTTCCACTACCTCTTTGACAAGCATCACACTTTTTGACATGAGCATGAGAATCCTTAAACAGTGTAGGATAGTAATATCTAGCTCTAAGAATCTTATGGGCTGTTGTATCTCTTAAAAAATGACCTCGAGCAAGCGCATCATGTAATTCTGTTATGACCTTGTTTACATCTTCTTGTTCTAAGCATCTGAGAAAAACTCCATCATAATTCTTTCTGAATAATACTCCATCAATTATCTGATATGAAGCTAATTTCAGACATAATGCTCTTCATTGTTTGGAATTCCAATGTTTTGGAAAATATCCTTCTTGAAGGTAATGAACTAGGTCTTGGTACCAAGAATCTAGAGCTATGAATAGAGGACATACATCCACCATATGTAACTCAACTTCATTATCCCAGTTGTTTTCTTCATTGTCTTTACCTTTAGCCATTATTTTACACAATCCTTGTCCTTTTACTATGGATGTTGGTTTGAACTCAAGATCATATTATTGTAAGGCGGTTACCCAGTTTCCTCTTCTTTCTCCTAATTCATTTTGTTCAAAAAGAGATCTTAGAGCTGGGTGTGGAACTATTACCTTAGTGCGATTCTTAAGTATATATGGCCTGAATTGTTTTACCACTTTAAAAATTGCATAAGCTTGTTTATAAATAGCTGGATAATTCAATTCAACTCCCTGCAGACCAGTGCTCATAAATGATATGGGGTACTCATCTCCCCCATCTTCCTTTTTTGTAAGCACCGCTGCCAATGAATCATCGGATGCAAAAGTGTATAGAATAAAATATTTTTCGAAATTCAGACTTTTGAGTGATGGTGCATGAGAAATAGTTGTTTTTATCTTACTGAATGTGTTCTTTTCCACATCGGTCCATTTAAATTGTACACTTTGTTTAACCATCTGCTGCAAAGGTTTGACAATTTGAGCAAAATCTGGTCCAAACCTTCGCACAAAATTAATTGTCCCGATGAATGATTGCATACCATTTTTGTTATGGTGTAAAGGGATCTATTCTATGGCTTTAATCCTTTCTGGGTCTATCGAGATCCCTTTCTTAGGAACAACCTGACCCAGTAGCTTTCCTTCTATTACCGCAAACACACATTTCTTAGGATTCAGTGAAATACCATATTTTCGACAATGCTCGAAAATTTGTTTCAGATGGAATGCATGTTCCTCTCTCTTTTTTGAAAGTATTGTTAAATCATCTAGATATACCGCAACACTATAGCCAATCAGACCACGAAAAGCTATATGCATGGCCCTCTAGAAAGTAGCTCCAACATTAATGAGTCTGAAGGGCATTCTCCTGTATGCAAAAGTTCCCCACTTGGTTTTGAATGTGGTTTTAATACTGTCCTCTTCAGCTACTAATACTTGATTGTAGCCAGAGAATCCATCTAATAATGAAAACAATTCAGAACCTGAAACCATCTGCAGTATTTTCTCCATGGGTGGGATTGGATAGTTATCTTTATCTGACGCACGTTTGAGGTTTCTGAAATCTACACAGAGCCTGATTTCTCTTGACTTTTTCCTTACTGGCAGAAAATTAGAAACCCAATCCAAATTCCTACCTTTGAATATGATTTTAGCATCCAAAAATTTTTTCACTTCACTTTGAACTAAAGGTTCTAGCTTCGAATGCATCTTCCTCAAAGGTTGTTGGTAAGGCTTGAATCTATTTTTAATCGGGATGAAATGTTGTATAATCTTTGTGTCGTAAGTTTTAAGCTCTTCATATGTCCAGGAAAACACATATTTGTACTCTTTGAACAGACTAATGAACTTACTTCTTTCTCCCGGAGAACAACACTTTCCCAAATTTACATATTTGGGTTCAGCTTTAGTCCCCAAATTTATTAGCTCAAATTGAAAGGATGAGCTATGAGTCTTGACATTCAATCGCTTTCTGAGCATGTTGTTTAAGTCAAACATGCATTCCAAGGTATTAACTCCCTTAAGAATAAAGTTCCCAAATTTCAATTCTGCTTGATGTTCTTCATCATCTATTATTTCTCCTTTAAAAGTATCATCATTCATCAAGCATTCCAAAATTTGTTGATCATCATCAAAAACACGTAGATTTGTGATCATATTTGGAACAGAAGGCCTGAAAAGTAATTCAATAGAGTATCCATTATTAGAAGGTACTATCCTTGCAGCTGAGGTAGCTAGTAAATCACACGGGGACTTCACTTAGTGAACCTCACACATAGCACGTGCAATCATGGGATATTAAAGAATACCCTTAATTTCTAGAGATATTGACCCAAACTCTTTTTGTTGAAACCCCCTCCCAATACTTAAAACCTCCTCCCCACCCCTTTTTATACCTCAATCCTTATAAACCACCCTACCCACCCCCACCTTAAACCCCTCATCCCCCCAATACCTGCAATATATTGGTTCGATTTTTGATAATTTTAAAACCCACAATATGAACTAACGTGATAGGATATTGGTAAACAAGTGAAGCCCCCGTTGTAAATCAGCTGCTGCATTCTTTAATCTAGGAATGGACACAATATCGAATGTATGAAAATTTATAAGCAAATCCCAAACTTCATTTTTATAGGCTTTTAAATTTGGTGAAATACAATGTATCTTATTTCGAATTTGCTTAAAAACAATTTTAGAGTCTCCATATACTTTCAGATTTTTCACTTTCAGTTCTATTGCCTTTTTAAGTCCCTGAACTAGTGCTTCATACTCAGCTATATTATTTGTACATTCAAATTCTAATCTACAAGAAAGAAAATGTTTATTTTTTCTTAGATCAATCAAGACATAGCCAGCTCCTGATCTGTTAGAATAATCAACCCATAGTATTACCCACTTAGACATTAATTCATTTATTTTTGTCTTATTTTCCTAGTTCATGAGTCCCACCTTGTGCAAGTTGTTAATTGCCTATCCATAGAGGTCAAACTTGCCATATTTGACTCATGTAGCGCTTGGGAAAGCCTTAGGAATCAAATCTGCTTTATTCCTCACCTCCTAGGCACCCTTCTGCTTTTTCTGCTTTATTGCTTGCTTTTTCAGTGTTTTAAGGCACATAGGAAAGCAAGACTAGGTGAGGTGAACTAGTTTTTTGTACTCTTCATCCTCCACTCTTTTCTCCATGAAAAAGAATGTATGAGCTTCCATTCCACTAGTCTTTATATTTCCCATGTGCCCTTGCCAATTCGTGAGCTCCATGACAAATTTGGGATCAGCCTTTTACACCTATGGGGGATTTGCCTATTTTGAGTAAGCCTGCTTTATGCTAGTTTTGGATGCCTCCTTATGAATTAAACCTATTGATGTATTATATATATTCAGAAACCTATTTTATTACAGGTTTGGCTATTGTACACTCAGTTAATATAATTTTGTGTTACAGCTCCATATTTAGTGTCCATTGTTAGCAATTTTGCATGATCAATTGATAATTGTTGTGGATAAAATTAATCTACTGCTGGCCTGAATTTCTACATGGTATCAGAGCCATTGTAGGTTTTTAATCTCCTTCAAAAATTGTTTTGCAGGTTCGACATCAAGACTGGGAGCCTTCTACTGACAGCCGGGACAGATTTTCTAAAGCTATGGATTCACAGAAAACTATCTTGACTCCCTTCAACTATTTTGAATGGAAAGCGGAGATGGAGATCTTGTTGAGAGTGAAAGGCCTCTACAGGGTGACTATGGCTACAGAAGCAGAGCCCAATGCTGCTGCAGAGAAGATCAAATGGCACAATCGGAGAGATGAGACCTATGGCATCCTATGTCTCAGTATTTCCCGAGACCTCCTTTTCCATATCGATGGATTAAATTCACCGGATCAAGTATGGGAGAAGATTTATGATCTTTTTGGAAAGACAGATGAGATGAGGGGACATCAGATTGAAAATAAGCTGATTTCTCTGAGTCCCGGTAGCTTTGAATCCCTGCAGCTATATCTCTCCAAGTTCAAAGCACTAGTTTTGCAGCTGAAGCAGTGTGGTATCAAAAAGAAATATGATCAGCTCGTATTGGCCATCCTCTCGAAGCTAGGACCTGACTACTCAGTCTTTGTTTTGACCTTCTATGCCACAAAACTCATAGCTCGAGCCTGGAAGATGCCTAGCCTTGAAAATTTCATGGAATCTCTCACACAAGAACAAGACAAGCTGGTGATGATGGGAACCATCAAACATTCCAAAGATCAAGCTTTGATTGCTGGAGATTCGAGGGTGGATTCAGAAAGCAAAAAGAAAGCAAAAAAGCCACCAGAGCAAAGAAGAGAGAAGAAGCAGTCTCCAGAGGATCAACAAGGTCCCAAGAAAAATACCCAGAAGAAGAAAAACAAAGGTGAAATGAACAAGTGCTCATACTGTTCAAACGGGAATCACACTGAAAGCTCTTGTATGAAAAAGAAGATTGATATGCTGAACAATATCCTAGAGAAGAATGGCATCTCCCTTCCAGAAATCTCAAAGAAGAGAGAAGGAGGATCAAGTTCCGATGGGAGAGAGAGAGTTCATGCTCTAGTTGCTGGCACATCAAGCTCACCCAATTTTATCATAGATTCTGGAGCTTCAAGACACATGGTTTCGACTAAGTAGTCCTTCTCCTCACTGGATATGTCGAAAGGACCATCTATTGTACTGGGAGATGACTCTCTCACTGAAAGTAAAGGAAAAGGAAGGATAGATCTTGATCATGGTAAATTCAGCAATGTGCTATATGTCCCTGGTCTAGCCTCCAACCTCCTGTCAGTTTACCAGATGACCCACACTGGGTCTCCTAAGAAGGTCATATTCTCCCTCGATGAAGTTGAGATCACAGAGATTTCAACTGGTAGAGTCATTGCAAAAGGAGTAGCGAATCATGCTCAAAAGGTATACATGTTTTCACACTTCCTACCTTACTCAAACCCCTCTGCTCTTCTCATTAATGCTAATGAAGCCAGCAAGCTATGGCATGAAAGATTTGGCCATCTAAATTACAAGTATTTGTTTGATCTTAGTGAGAAAGAAATGGTTATAGGGCTTCCCAAGATAAAATTTTCCAAAGGAGTCTGCCAAGGCTGTATCCTAGGAAAACACCCAGAGCATAAGTTTGAGAAAGCTAGTCATGAGAGAACCTCTGCACCCCTCGAGTTGATTCATAGTGATGTTGCTGGACCATTCCCTCATATGTCCATGAGTCAGGCCAAATATCCATTGACCTTTATTGATGATTTTTCCAGGTATTGTTGGGTTCACTTCATGAAACACAAGTCTGAAGTTTTTGGCCTATTCAAAGTATTTAAGGCTTTGGTTGAAAACCAGTGTGGAAGGAAACTCAAGGTCCTTAGATCTGACAATGGTTGTGAGTATGTCAAGTCTTATTTTATTAACTATTGTGTAGATGCAGGTATTCAGATCCAACATTCTATCCCTTACAGACCATAGCAAAATGGTGTTGCTGAGAGGAAGAACAGATCACTGAAGGAGATGGCAACATGCATGATGGAGGCCAAAAATTTGCCACCAAAGTACTGGGCCAAAGCTATCAACTATGCATCCTATATTCAGAATAGTATGCCTCACAAATATCTTGATGGCATGACTCCCTTTGAATCATGGAGTGGGCACAAGCCAGATGTGACCCATTTCAGGATTTTTGGCTCAAAGGCATGGGCTAGAATCCCGACAGAGAAGAGGAAGGCTTTGCAGCCCCAAAGCCAAGAGTGTCTTTTTGTTAGATACTATGAAGATTCAAAAGGGTACAATTTGATAAATTTGAGCACAAACAAAGCCTTCATTGAAAGGTGTGTTCAATTTGAAGAAGAACCCCTTACATAAGTGGAAATTGGTGAAGCCTCTTCACCACCTGAACCTCAAGAAGTAAGTAAAGAGTTTGTTGAACATGCTGATTCTAATTTTTATGATGGAGATGAATTTATTTCAGACCCAAACAGCCCCACAAGTCTTAAATGGGCAGCCAAGACACTACATGCAGCAGGTGAGCTAGCTGGGAATCCCAATGACCCAAGGAGGACTAGATCTCAATTTGAGAGTGGTCTGTGCATGAAGGATCATATGTTTGCTGAAAAATGCTATTTGATGGTGGAGTATGATCATCAAACATATGAATAAGTAGCAGGAGATCCAAGATGGCAAGCTTCCATGAAGGACGAGTTCAGCTCACTCCAGAAGAGCAACACATGGGAGCTAGTGGATCTTCCTCTAGGGAGAAAACTAGTACAGTGTAAGTTGGTCTATAAGACCAAATTTTATGCTGATGGTTCACCACTGAAGTACAAGGATATATTGGTAGCTAAAGGATACTCACAAATTCATGGCATCGATTACAATGAGACATTTTCCCCAGTGGCAAACATGGATTCCATCAGGCTAGCTCTAGCCATTGCAGCCCCAAGGAAATGGGAGGTACATCACATGGATGTAAAATGTGCCTTTCTAAATGGAGATCTCACTGAGGAGATATATATGCAGCAGCCTCAAGGTTTTGATACTAACCCTTCTCTTGTGTGCAGGTTGAGAAAGTCATTGTATGGGCTAAAGCAAGCCCCCAGTGCTTGGTATGCCAAGATAGATAGCTTCTTGCTATCTCTGAATTTTGTTCGGTGCAAATCAGATCCGAATGTCTATTTGAAGTCTGTTAATGGTTCATTAATGATCATTGTGTTATATGTTGATGACCTCCTCATTACAGGAAGCTCACAGGCTGAGATTGCTTCCTTAAAAGGAGTTATGAACCAAGCCTTCTCTATGACAGATTTGGGGCTCTTAAGTCAATTTCTGGGGCTTGATATTGCTCAAACCAAAGCTGGAATAAAGGTGCACCAGTCCAAGTATGCCTTGGATTTGCTGATCAAATTTAGAATG
>LPNX010827820.1:0-10222 GCA_001517045.1 Pseudotsuga menziesii | reverse complement strand
TTTGCCTCCTAAAGGTTTTAGACATATGTTAAAATTTAGTGCTAGCATCTTGTGAGAGGATTCTTACTAATGAGCATACACAACGCATATCGTCTCTTACATAAGGCTACCATTATTCTTATGATTTTATATTGATTTGCATATTGCAAAGGAATTTTCACTATTTCACTCATTAATAGTGTTTGGGTTTCACTGTATTATTGTGTTCCTTTCAATATCTATGTGTTATTTCACTTGTTAAACCGTTAAACTGTTATCTTGATTTCATTATCACATCTTTTGCACCTTCAAGCTTACTTTAACATTTCCATCTCTTGCTTATTTATACTATTCTTTGTCAATAAATGTGTCCACATGTTGGGGTTCCTTTGAGTCAGTGACTCCCTTGCTTCCTTACTTCTTAGTTAAGCTAACCACCTCATTCTATATTTTTTCTATGTACATATTTTTATAATATAGCGTTGTGGGGATTTGAGTGCTTAAGTCCAATGAATTGGTGGTATCTGTGCATATGCGCCCCATCTTTTGGTGGGATTTGTGCACTTCTGAAACTTACACACCTATTGTCTATATAATTATTCAAATTAGATTCATGTTTATATAGACCTCTTACCTAATGGGTTTTGCGCACTTATGATCCTTGTATACACATTATATATATATTCTTCAAATTGACTTCTTACTTGGCATCATCAATTGTAACGCCTAAGTTCAACAATATTCAAGACTTCATGATTTATGTTTGACATCATCATGTTTTGATATCCATCAACATGTTACTTGTTTGAAATCAATGAGAACACCAAAGTTCAATAATCACCCCGTTTGGCATTGATGTCAACACCAACTAAAACTGATCTCCCCCTAAATATGATCTCTTCTTCCGTGCGCAACAATGTTTCCCTTGTGTTAATTCAATTTAATCCTTTGTTTTCCATTTTCCTAGGTATTTCCTCCTTAGCATTCAACATTTCCCCCCATTTGACAAGAGTGGAAAAGGGATTCTCTTTCTGAGTATTATACTCCCCTTGGCTTCATGCTTCTCAATTCATCTTTCTGTCATTTCTATTGCGTCATATTTTCGGCCATCTCACATATGATTTACAACAACTTTGCTTCTAACTGACTACAAATGATTTTTGTTGCTTACTAAATACTTCTTAAATAATGTGATTTCACACATATTGTCACGTATTTCAAAATAAAATATCCCTTGATGTGTGTCATTAAATTCTTCCTCGATCACACATATCTCCATCCATCATTTAACTTTTTAATAACTTAACACAAATTTAGCTTACAACACTGATTTGACATACCCACTGTGACGATCTTTCACGTGGTTCAATATATCATTTATGACCCATGTACTCATGTTGTATGTTAGGGTTAACCTTGACTTGAGATCGAGTCAAAGGTGGTTAGGTCTAGCACATGGTTTGGGCACATGGTTTGTTGTAGCCCATGTTATTGTCCCATGGTATTGCATGTGATTAAGCCTTTATAAGGCTTGAGGAGGCTCCATTATAATTGTACTGGATGTGGGCATTGTATTGTACTGGAAGAGAGACTGTGAGAGCGTGAAGAGGAAGTGCAGCGGTTTTGCTGTAGGGTGTATCCCTTCATCTTTCTGGACTGCAATAAAAGGACTGGCAAATTTCTTTGTGGACGTAGCCCATCGTTTGGGTGAACCACGTTATATCTATGTCTCTCTGTACTGTTTTAATTTGTTTTGCATTTTGTTTATTGATTTAACTATATATCTGTTATTGCTCTGCGGTCCTGTTTTCTAACAATTGGTAACAGAGCCAAAAGGTCTATTTGGTTTGTAAACTCGCAGGAAAGAAGGGTTCCTAGTTCGAGTGGGAGTAATGGCGGAAGAAGGAAAGTTTAGGGTCGATAAATTTAATGGCCAAAACTATCAGTTATGGAAGATGAAAATGGAGGACTATCTCTACCAGAAAGATCTGTACCTGCTGTTGGGCGGAAAAGCAAAATAGCCAGTGACTATGAAGGATGAAGAATGGGAGGTTCTTGATAGAAAGGCACTAGGAACAATACGGCTGTGCCTGGCTTCGTCAGTGGCCTTCAATATTTCGAAAGAAATAACAACAGAGGGTGTGATGAGCGCATTGAGTAAGCTCTACAAAAACCCCTCGGCTTCTAAAAAGGTATTTTTGAATGAAGCGTTTATTTAATATGAAGATGTCGGAAAGTGGATCTGTTGCTGACCATTTAAATGAGTTTAATACACTTACGAGTCAGTGAAGTTATGTAAAAGTGAACTTTGATGATGAGGTTAGGGCTCTTCTAATCTTGTGCTCATTGCTAGAAAGATGGAATAGCTTGGTCATGGCTGTAAGTAACTCTGTCCCTAGTTCAAACACTCTTAAGTTTGATGATGTTTTTAGTGTTATTCTTAGCGAGGAAATGCGAAGGAAAAGCACAGGTGAGACATCAGGTAATGCGTTGACCATGGAGAGCAAAGGGAGACAAAACGAGAGAGGAAGGAGCCCAGGAAATTGCGGCAAGTCTAAAAAGGGAAGATCCAAGTCCAGATTCAGAAAAATAGAATGTTGGAAGTGCGGTGAGAAAGGACATCTAAAGAAAGACTGCAGAGCACCAAAGAAGAAAGGTGAGAGGCAACAAGAGACTACCCAGGAAGCTAATGTAGCAGGTGATGTTTTACAAAATACTTTGATTCTTGCATTAGAAAATACTAGTGATTACTGGGTATTAGATTCAGGGGCTTCATGTCATGCTACACCCCATAGGAAATTCTTTTATGATTATGTTCAAGGTGATTTTGGGCATGTGTTATTGGGGGATGATGAACCATGTAAAATTGTTGGAAAGGGTAAGGTATGGATCAAACCAAATAATGGAAATGACTGGTTGCTAAAGGATGTAAGGCACATTCTTGCTATGAAAATAAATCTGATCTCAACAGGGCAGTTGGGGGATGGCGACTGTTTGTCTACGTTTGGAGAAACGTGGTGGAAGGTTACTAAAGGATCAATGGTAATTGCAAAAGGACATAGGATAGGTACGTTATATTTATGTCCTCATAACACTAATTATTCTATTTTTGTAGCTTCCACAGAAACAGGTGTAGTGTTGTGGCATCATAGGCTTGGCCACATGAGTAAGAAGGGGATGCAGATTCTCCACTGAAGGAAACTGCTTCCAGATCTGAAGCAGGTAAGTTTGGAATTTTGTGAGAACTGTGTTTATGGAAAACATAAGAGAGTTAGATTTCTTAGGGTTGGGAAACAAAAGAAGAGTGAAAATTTAGAGCTTGTCCATACAGATGTATGGGGACCAGCTCAGGTACAATCTCTTGGTGGCTCTTGTTATTATGTTACTTTTATTGATGATGCAACTAGAAAAACTTGGGTTTATTGCATTAGAAAGAAATCTGATGTGTTTGATACTTTTAAGAAGTGGAAAGATTTGGCTAAGAATGAGACATAAAAAGCATTGAAATGTCTCAGATCTGATAATGGAAGCGAGTACTGCAGCAAGGAGTTTGACAGTTACTGTTCACACAATGGGATTCGCAGAGAGAAGACAGTCCCTGGAACACCCCAAGAAAATGGCGTGTCAGAAAGGATGAACAGAACGATCCTGGAGCATGCAAGGTGTATGATATTGCATGCAGGGTTGCCCTTACAGTTTTGGGCTGATGCTGTAAACACTGCTGTTTATTTAATAAACAGAGGGCCTTCAAGCGCTTTGGATGGTGGAATTCCAGAGGAGGCATGGACAGGTAAACAGGTAAAATACTCATTTCTGAGAACTTTTGGTTATGAAGCATTTGTCCATATTGATAAAGATGATAGAACAAAGCTTGAGGCTAAATCCAAGAAATGTATCTTTATTGGATACGGGGTTGATGATTTTGGTTATCGCTGATGGGATCTTAAAAATCGCAAAATAATTAGGATTAGAGATGTAGTATTCAATGAAAAGGTCATGTACAAAGATCAGTTGCAGGGAAAGAAAGAAGAAAAGGAAAACACAGAGTACACAGTGCTTGATGAAATCAAAGAAAATGAAGTTCCAAAAGCACCAGAAAATCAAGAGCAGCAGTAGGTACCTGAAACTCCTGCAATTGTAAGAAGGTATACCAGGTTAAGTAGACCCCCTAAACGATTCTCTCCTTCACTGTATTATTTATTGATGACTGATTCTGGTGAGCAAGAATGTTTTGAAGGAGCAATGCAGGTAGGAACTAGAAAGAAGTGGGAGCAAGGCATTGATGAGGAGATGGACTCATTGGTAAGAAACCAGACTTGGGATCTAGTTAAGTTGCCTGCAGAAAAAAGGGTATTGCAAAATAAATGGGTTTACAGGTTGAAGGAAGAAGATGGAGGAAAGAAGCAATACAAGGCTAGACTTGTTGTAAAGGGGTTTGCACAAAAGAAAGGTATAGACTTTGATGAAATGTTTTCTCCTGTTGTTAAAATGACTTCAATTAGAACTATTTTAAGTCTAGTGGCGGTAGAATATTTGCATCTTGAACAATTAGATGTAAAAACGGCCTTTCTCCATGGGGATTTGGAGGAAGAGATTTATATGCAACATCCACAAGGGTATGAGGTCAAAGGGAAGGAGAATTTGGTTTGCAGGTTGAAGAAGAGCTTGTATGGCGTGAAGCAAGCTCCAAGGTAGTGGTATTTAAAATTTGATAAGTTTATGACAGAACAAGGTTATGATAGATGTCATTCCGACCATTGTGTTTATTTCAAGAGGCTAGATAACGGAAGATATATTATCTTGTTATTGTATGTGGATGACATGCTTGTTGCAGGGTCTAACATGTAGGATATAAATGTGCTCAAAAGAAAACTAGCTAAATCATTTACGATGAAGGATTTGGGTGCTGCAAAGGAAATCCTTGGTATGAGAATAACAAGAGACAAGAAAAATTGCAAATTGACATTGTCTCAAGGTGAGTACATAGAAAAGGTGTTGTAGAGGTTTAGAATGCAGAATGCAAAACCAGTCAACACACCTTTGGCAAGCTATTTCAAACTAAGCAAGCATATGTGTCCAGAGACATAGGAAGAGATAGTTTACATGTCCAAGATTCCCTATTCATCAGCAGTTGGGAGCTTGATGTATGCCATGGTGTGCACAAGACCAGATATTGCACATGCAGTGGGATTTGTGAGCAGGTATATGATTAATCCAGGTAAAGAGCATTGGAAAGCCGTACAGTGGATTCTCAGGTATTTGAGAGGTACCACTTCTCATGCATTATGTTTTGGAGGTTCAGACACTATTCTACAGGGATATGTTGATGCAGATATGGCTGGTGATAAAGACAACAGGAGGAGCACCACACGGTATGTGTTCACTGTAGGTGGAACAACAGTAAGTTGGATTTCAAAATTGCAACAGGTTGTTGCACTTTCAACAACGGAAGGATAGTATGTTGCTTCTACAGAGGCTAGTAAGGAGATGATTTGGTTGCAGAGGTTCATGGAAGAATTGGGTAAGAAACAGGAGAATAGTAGGCTGTACAGTGACAGCTAGAGTGCCATTCATCTCGCAAAGAACTCAGTCTTTCATTCAAGGACTAAACATATAGAACTCAAGTACCACTTCATAAGATCTGTTCTAGATGAAGAACTGTTAAATCTGGAAAAGATTCACACTAGCCAGAATCCTACAGACATGTTGACAAAGGGAGTAACCAGATAGAAACTAAGTTCCTGCTCGGTTTCTGTTGGCCTTAAAGCATGAAGGTGAAAAGAAGAAATTTGCCAAGTCCAAGGTCCAACAAGTGCATCAGCGGTAGAGTTGATGTGATTAGTCACCATGAAGGCACATGAAAAAATGTAATGGAGTGGTTTGCATGTAAATGGGCATATGGCTGTAAGACCTGGTAAGGCATGCATACCCCTGGTAACTCACCGGTAAAGTTGGGAGATAGACCTAGGTGATAGGGGGGTGTATGTAATATTCCTCGGTAAATACTTGAGGGGAGTTGGTGATTACTCAAAGTCAAGTTTAAAGGGGGGATTGTTAGGGTTAACCTTGACTTGAGATCGAGTCAAAGGTGGTTAGGTCTAGCACATGGTTTTTTGTAGCCCATGGTATTGTCCCATGGTATTGCATGTGATTAAGCCTTTATAAGGCTTGAGGAGGCTCCATTATAATTGTACTGGATGTGGGCATTGTATTGTACTGGAAGAGAGACTGTGAGAGTGTGAAGAGGAAGTGCAGCAGTTTTGCTGCACGGTGTATCCCTTCATCTTTCTGGACTGCAATAAAAGGACTGGAAAATTTCTTTGTGGACGTAGCCCATCGTTTGGGTGAACCACGTTATATCTGTGTCTCTCTGTACTATTTTAATTTGTTTTTCATCTTGTTTATTGATTTAACTGTATATCTATTATTGCTTTGCGGTCCTGTTTTCTAACAGTTATATAGCAGTATTTTCTCTTCAAGCACAATCTTCTCCATTTAATTGACATGATTTGTTTGTCAATTCAACCATAAATGCAATTAACTCTTATGTCCCTTCACTTAGCATAGTTAGAAAATGTTTGAATCTATTTATGGGATTCTTACCACCTCTAGTCAACACAAAACCATCAACCTTTCTTGTTTTTAATCCTTTTTCTCATACTTCTATTACAAAGGAAACCCCTCTTCAACAATTTAATGCAACTATTGCTAGGCTTTCTGAATCAATTGAGTGTCAACAGCAGGAGCTTGCAAACTTCAAAAGAAAGATTGAGAACATGACATCTTGGGATAAGGAAGTTGATATACGAAAATGGTATGCCCAGTTGTAAGTGAATTATTGGCATGCTAATGAAATTGCAATCCTGAAGAGACAGATGGACAATTTTAGAAACATAGGGATCTCAATCTAGTGCAAAATATTCAAGGAATGTCCAATAGTTCTAAAATGCAGTTGTCTCCTGATACTGAATTGATCCTTGCATTACCGAGTGTTGTTGATACTTAACTGTGTATTTTCCTATGAGGCTGCTAAAGATTTCAATTTTGTAAACCAATATTCCTGTTGAGAAAATTTTGACAAATAGGTGCTTGTCTCAGTGCCTTATGTACTTATTTGATTTATGTCTATACACCACTTATGGCCTAGTTGTATTCCTATAAGTTTTAAGCTTCAGAGCTCCATTTTTGTAAGATGGATGTGTGCCTTTTTACTTCTAGTAATGACAACTCCATCATTATACAAATTATGAGTATGAAAAAGTGTTGTATTTGTGCAAATGTATGTGATGAATAATGAAATCATGCGATCCAAGATTGTTTTACTTATGAAGAAATGATTATATATCTATTAACACTGTTATAGTAATGATTGTTTTACTTATGAAGAAATGATTATATATCTATTAACACTGTTATAGTAATGCTTTGTTGATTTGAATATGTGTTTGTTCTTTCATTACGTACGTTGTAGCTAACCCACTCATGTCACATTTTCATAAGAATATATTATAGCACAAATAATACATTCATTTAAGGTTGCTAAGGTTGCTACGTAAATTTGCCAAAAATATTAGCGTTCATTGAAATAAATCAATCTCTTTACATAGGAATTTATAACATGATTCAAAGTTAAGATTAGTCGGAATGAACATCAACCAATAACGCTATCTCTCTCACACACACTCTCTCCCTCATTCTCAAAATGAACTTTGAAAGCCTTTGCAACCAAATTATAGTTGATCTCTAGTTCTTGATCCTTCGACTCTTCCTCTAGAATCTTCACATACTTGTAGGAACCACCATGATTCATTAAATAATCATGTGGCTCCTCTCAGCAGATATTTTCACCTGGCCTTTTGCAACAACCACCCCAACTAGCTCAACTATTATATCCTCGGGTTTTTGGATTTTTCAGTAGGTTGTTCATTTCGTTGTCGTTAGCTTCTTTCATGAATTATTTCTTACTTGGTCAATACACTCTTTGACATTCAAATGACCTTCACATTGTCCTATCTTAACAGGTTGGTTATCTCTTTTCCATCACTCATATATTCTACTTCAAACATGTACATGTCAGAAACATTGATTTCTCGTGATAAGCCTAAACCTTGAGGAAACTCTAGCACATATGCATTATTCGAAAATTTATTAAGGATTATGCATGGACCAATCTTATTTAACCTTATCTTATTATATGATTCTGTGGGAAATATATCCTTCCTTAGGTGTGTATGTACCAAATCACCTTCTATGAATGATTGCAATCATCTCTTCGTGTCGGCCTTAAAATTGTATACCACATTATTCTTCTCAAGCTGTCGCCTCACCTTGTCATTCACTTCCTTCATATGGTTAGCAAACGATTTAGTTTCTACACTCTTCCGCATTCCTATGGGAACCTTGACTAGGATAGTTACCCCATGCAAACTTCTTTCTTGTAGAATCTGGAATGGATTCATTCTTATCGATTTATTGACTGAATTGTTGTATGGAAATTCTACTTACGTCAACACATTTTCCCACTGCTTATGTCAATAAACAGTTAAGCACCTTAATAAATTTCCTAAGCTCATATTCATGAATTCAGTTTTCCCATCGATTTTTGGATGGTACACAGAATTGAACTGCAACTTCGTGTCAATAATCTTCTATGGGGTTCTATAGAAATGAACCATGAACTTGGCATCTCTATCTGAAGAGATTACGTTCGATAACCCATTCAACCTTACAATATCCTTGAAAATTAAAACAACAATACTAGTGGCGTTGCTTGTATTTCGACATGGAATAAAGTTATCCATCTTGGAAAATCTGTCGTCTACCACAAGGATGGAGTTGTTCCATTGTTTTGTCCTCATCAATCCCAACAGAAAATCCATGCCGATATCCTTCCATGGGATAGTCATCACTGTAAATGACGCATATACTCTTGCATTCTGACTTCTTCCTTTGGTATGTTGGCAGACTTGAAATTGACTGGTATGAGGACATCTCTTTCACCCATACTTTCAAGAATTTTAACCACCAAACTAATCAATTATAAAAATAAAAAAACACTAAACTTAGACAAAAGAAAATCATTTGAAAACATCTATTTCACATATATTTTCAAGGATTTTAACCACCAAGCTGATGGGTTATAAAGACAACGCTCAACTTAGATGAGAGAGTTATACACGTTCAGGAAATACAAGTCTTTCACACTTAACAAAAGTCTTTTAAGACAAGGTTGAACTTAGATGAGAGAGTTATACACACGAAACAAAAGTCTTTCACACTTAACAAAAGCCTCTTAAGACTACTAAAAAATTTTAGAGGCAATTTTTGGTGGATGATAGTGATGTCATAGTTTAAACTAGGTATTAGAGAAGAACATATATATGTATTCAGAATTTCCAAAAAAAAATGTAATGAGATTTTATATTTATATTTTTTTTAAGCAACATATGAGGTCATCACATGTAAAGCCTAGTAGGTTAACCTATTTTAAGAAAATGAAGTTTATATATGTTGTTTTTACTTAGTAAGTTAAGTTGGTTTTTAGTGGTTTTTCAAATTAGGTTGAGTGTGGATAGGCTAGCCCCAATACTAGGTGGAAAAATGATTAGTTCATTATTAAAAGTATTGAAAACCATTTACTCCTTTTCCATGTAAGATTTCAAACCCATAAGACTATAGAGACTAAACAGGCTAAACCACACAAACTAAATAAACCAAACCTTAAACCAATTAAACCCCACACAAACTAAGTAAACCAAACCTAAACCTATTAAACCCCACACAAACTAAGCCAGCCAAACCCATGACTCAAACCAAACCTAAACCTATTAAACCCCACACAAACTAAGCCAAACCCATGACTTGATAAAGACTAAATCCTTACAAACCATATAATTAAACTACACCTCACTGGTAAAACTTTATTTAAACAACGTGTCCTTAGAGAGAATACTACAAGAGTTGGGTACAAAAGTAATGTGAGCTGTGATTGAACAGACAATCACAAAGCAATCAATTCAAGAACGTCGAATATACAGAGCAGCGACAATAACCGGCAGAATATGACGATGAGGCCGAATCGTGAACATGGACAGGCGAGGAGTAGGAGGAGACCGAATCTCCGCCAAATTTATGAGAGAGCTGGGTCTAAGCGACGACGTGAATGGCAGCAAACACAGAGATTAGAACGCTCTGTGACAGTGAAAATTGCACGAAAATTTAGGTCAATTCCAGAGTCGCGGAT